>JAXIVJ010000585.1:120000-207788 GCA_036785665.1 Chirona hameri
TGTCTATCTGTCTGTCTATCTGTCTGTATATCTGTCTGTATATCTGTCTGTATATCTGTCTGTCTATCTGTCTGTCTATCTGTCTGTCTATCTGTCTGTCTATCTGTCTGCATATCTGTCTGTCTATCTGTCTGTCTATCTGTCTGTCTATCTTTCTGTCATCTGTCTGTCTATCTGTCTGTCTGTATATTTGTCTGTCTATATGTCTGTCTGTCTGTCCATCTGTCTATCTATATGTCTGTCTATCTGTCTGTCTATCTGTCTGCCTATCTGTATGTCCATCTGTCTATCTATATGTCTGTCTATCTGTCTGTCTATCTGTCTGCCTATCTGTCTGTCTGTATATTTATTTATTTATTTATTGGATGTCATAGGCTCATTCCACTCAGGTGTGGCTATTACAAAACCAGTGTAAAAAAGGTAAAGAAATGTAGGTCAAACGTTCACATACACTCCGACACACATCCACACGTCCACACACATACACACTCTCACGTAAGTGTCGTCAAGAAGCAGGCGCCGCTATCGGTCAGCCATTTGCCGCTGCAGTACATGCTTACGCAGCTCCTTCTTGAACTGCGGTAGGTTCGAATCCCGTAAGTGCTGTTGTGACATGTTAAAATAATTCACGGTTGAGTAAAGGAATCGCCTCCTTCCAGATTCCGATCTGATGGCTGGAACGTGAATCATGTCACCTTGTGTATCGCGCTGGTGCACATGACGTCTATATATAAGATTGCTATATAGCGACTCGGGCTGCGAAGTGACCAGGACGCGTTTTAGAAGGGTCAGCGCATGGAATTTGTACACGTTGGTTGTCGGCAGTAAGCCACTCAAGGTCTCGTAATACATCGCTGGCATGGCCAAATTTTCGGCGCCCTTATTGAGTTTTGACTCCCAAAAAAGAAATCCTGTCTCTATCTGTCTGTCTATCTGTCTGTCTATCTGTCTGTCTATCTGTCTGTCTATCTGTCTGTCTATCTGTCTGTCTATCTGTCTGTCTATCTGTCTGTCTATCTGTCTGTCTATCTGTCTGTCTATCTGTCTGTCTATCTGTCTGTCTATCTGTCTGTCTATATGTCTGTCTGTATGTCTGTCTATCTGTCTGTCTACCTGTTTGTCTATATGTCTGTCAATATGTCTGTCTGTCTAT
This sequence comes from Chirona hameri, assembly GCA_036785665.1. Classification (NCBI taxonomy): domain Eukaryota; kingdom Metazoa; phylum Arthropoda; class Thecostraca; order Balanomorpha; family Balanidae; genus Chirona; species Chirona hameri. The sequence continues at coordinate 121,154 of JAXIVJ010000585.1, forward strand.
CTGTCTGTCTATCTGTCTGTCTATCTGTCTGTCTATCTGTCTGTCTATCTGTCTGTCTATCTGTCTGTCTATCTGTCTGTCTATCTGTCTGTCTATCTGTCTGTCTATCTGTCTGTCTATCTGTCTGTCTATCTGTCTGTCTATCTGTCTGTCTATCTGTATATCTATCTGTCTGTCTATCTGTCTGTCTATCTGTATGTATATCTGTCTGTCTATCTGTCTGTCTATATGTATGTCTATCTGTCTGTATATCTGTCTGTCTATCTGTCTATCTGTCTGCCTATATGTCTGTCTATCTGTCTGTCTATATGTCTGTATGTCTGTCTGTCTGTCTGTCTGTCTGTCTGTTTGTCTGTCTGTCTGTCTGTCTGTCTGTCTATCTATCTATCTATCTATCTGTCTGTCTGTCTATCTGTCTGTCTATCTGTCTGTCTATCTGTCTGTCTATCTGTCTGTCTATCTGTCTGTCTATGTGTCTGTCTATCTGTCTGTCTATCTGTCTGTCTATCTGTCTGTCTATCAGTCTGTCTATCTGTCTGGCTATCTGTCTGTCTATCTGTCTGTATATCTGTATGTCTATCTGTCTGTCTATATGTCTGTCTATCTGTCTGTCTATTGGTCTGTCTATCTGTCTGTATATATGTCAGTCTATCTGTCTGTCTATCTGTCTGTCTATCTGTCTGTCTATCTGTCTGTCTATCTGTCTGTCTATCTGTCTGTCTATCTGTCTGTCTATCTGTCTGTCTATCTGTCTGTATATCTGTATGTCTATCTGTCTGTCTATTTGTCTGTCTATCTGTCTGTCTATCTGTCTGTCTATCTGTCTGTATATCTGTCTGTCTATCTGTCTGTCTATATGTCTGTCTATCTGTCTGTCTATTTGTCTGTCTATCTGTCTGTCTATCTGTCTGTCTATCTGTCTGTCTATCTGTCTGTCTATCTGTCTGTATATCTGTCTGTATATCTGTCTGTCTATCTGTCTGTCTATCTGTCTGTCTATCTGTCTGTCTATTTGTCTGTCTATCTGTCTGTCTATCTGTCTGTCTATCTGTCTGTCTATCTGTCTGTATATCTGTCTGTCTATCTGTCTGTCTATCTGTCTGTATATCTGTCTGTCTATCTGTCTGTCTATCTGTCTGTCTATCCAGGGGCCCGGGAACAGGGGGGGGGGGCAGCGGGGGCGCTTGCCCCCCCCAACATCTGGACCGGGGGGGGGGGGGGGGGGGGGGGGGGGGCGGCGCCCCCCCCCCAACTTTGGTGAGCAGAATTTTCCCTAAAGATGAGCTCTTTCAATTTTCTTCACAAAAAGTTATATAAAATATGAAAGCCTTTTATATAAAATTATTATTTATTATTATATATTAATATTTTGTTTATAAAATAAGAAAGTCACTTTCATTTTTTCCGTTTTCTTTTATAGCATGTCATAAGTATTATTATTATATAGCTTTGCTTTTATAGCAGTATCGTATACCTTTCTTTTCCTTCCTTTTCCTTTTTCCATTGTGTCCTATGAGATATAATGGAAAACTTTGGTAGCAGTACATTTGGTAGCAGTTGTCTGCTTGGCGCGCGTTAACATAACGCACTGACGGCGATAAACATCTGCTGCATTTTGTTTATAAGTTTATCCCACGGCAACGTTACGGATGCGGTCAAACTGGCGTTTGGCCCTCTAGCTGTCCTCTCTGTCTGCCGACGGGGCGGCAATTGCAAGCAAGAGTTATCGTAAATGTCGTAGGTTACCGTGATACGGTGATGAAGCGGTCGGTGCAGCCCACACTCGCGGGCTTCTTCAAGAAAAACAAACGTCAGGCGTCAGGTACGAGTATTTTATCAGACGACAGGCGGGTTTACAAAGACATACGGTTCATAGTAGAAATAGGAAACGGGGGTGGCATGACCCCCACTTTTCATATTTTTGTATTGTTATGTTAACCCGCGCCGTGCCAGGGGCGGGGCGTTTAGACGCCCCCCCCCCCCTAAGGTTTTTCGAGGATAGCGAAAAACGGCGGCGCGCCGTTTTTGCCGTTTCAAAAACGACGTACGGCGCACAGCGCCGCCGTTTCAGCCGTCTTTTTCGCAACACCTGCTCGGGCATCAATTACCCACATTGTGTGCAATTCTTGACCACAGGTCATCTCAGGTCAGGTCACGTGACCACACCTCCAAATAAGTTTGCGGTCGTACCACAGCCACAGTTTTTGGCCGATCGGTTTCAAACTTACAAGATTGCATCAGGTCATAGATATTTACAATTCGAATATCTAATATGTTGTATATCGGTGACTTAAGGTCCCCGGTCGGGTTATTTTCGTGACCTCCCGTTATAAGTCAATGGTAAATATGAAAATGTTTCGTTTTCAGAGGATACGCATGATATCAGTCCAATTCCTTCTGGATCATGTGATTATAGGTTATTATTGATGATCCAGGTTACATTTTTTGTTCAGTGACCCCTACAGGATCAGCCGAGGTCAACAGAGGTCACAGACATTTTTTTTTGTCAATAACTCTAGATAGAATGAAGATAAAGAAGTGAAATCGGCATCAATGTGTTTGTCTCGTCGAGACACGTCTCCCAATATGCAACATGACCTACCTGGGTCGCCACTTTATCTTGACCCGAGGTCAAATTTCTAAGTTGACCTAAACTGGTCCAAATTAAAGTGATTCGAGGCGCGTTGACGAGAGAAACATGATGGCGTCAAAATTATTGTCGTATCTTTATTAGGTAAAAAGTTATTTCCGAACGTTTTGCCAAAAAATAGATCTTTTGACATTTGATGACCTCTGGAGCCTAAACTATTGATCTGATATAACATTTGATGACACAATATGATTTATTATTTCAAGAGCTTTCGATTGCTTCCTTCCGTTTGTTCCTAGCTATGATAGTTCCCGATATATTTGGGGGTTTCTGGAGAGACGTCCTAAAACTGGAAAATCTGACCTCTGGTGACCTCAATATTGACCTGAACCAAAACATGGTAAAATAAATTCAAAGTGGTTTTTGATGAGCTTTCGAACCGTTTCGGTTTTCCAATGAGGAAAATTTGAGGAGCGAAAAGGTGCACCAAGATGAGAAGTGAGAAGATTGCGCAAAAAAATGTTTCGCCCCCCCCCCAACTTTAAAATCGTTCCCGGGCCCATGTGTCTATCTGTCTGTCTATCTGTCTGTCTATCTGTCTGTCTATCTGTCTGTCTATCTGTCTGTCTATCTGTCTGTCTATCTGTCTGTCTATCTGTCTGTCTATCTGTCTGTCTATCTGTCTGTCTATCTGTCTGTCTATCTGTCTGTCTATCTGTCTGTCTATCTGTCTGTCTATCTGTCTGTCTATCTGTCTGTATATCTGTCTGTCTATCTGTCTGTCTATCTGTCTGTATATCTGCCTGTCTATCTGTCTGTCTATCTGTCTGTCTATCTGTCTGTCTAAATGTCTGTCCACTGGCGGATCCAGGGGGGGGGGGCATTTAAGGCGGCCGCCCCCCCCCCCCCAAAGCCAAAGTGGCCTGTTTGGCCCCCCCAAAAGGTTCACTCAAAAAGTGATCGTTAATGACTAAACGATACCTTATTTTTTATCTTTGTGATAAAAGTAATTCTTTGGTGAAAAAATATGGAAGTAATTTGGTAGCAATCGACATAGGCAAAAGAAACATTAGTGGCGCAAGACACAATCCGAAGGCAAGGACATATATAAGCCTTGTCTGAAGCACGGTAAATACAAGGCCATATATAGGAGGTAGAGTCATCCGGCGATTCTGTGTGATCATGGCGTCAGAGCGTGACGTCATGTGGATCCATCGGCCTCCTCCGCCATTGCAGTTAATGCTATTTCGGGAGAAATAAATATCATCTAACTCGGAAAGTAAAAATGTTACGAAAAAGGAAAAGACAGCGTTGAAAAGCTCAAAACAAGGCAAATCGAAATCTTCGGATCATTTTAGGCTCAGATCAATATTGAGGTCACTAGAGGTCATCAAAGGTCAGGGCCTTGTTTACGGTCCCCCTGCGGTTCGGCGGTCACCAGCTGAGGCTCGCCCCTTCGCCCCGCCGAGCCCCGCCCCTTCGATGAAATTTTGATTTGACCTAAACCACATGGAATTTGTATGAATCGACGTGTTCTGACGAGGCGGACACGATGACATCAAAATCATTGCTGTATCTATATTTGTCAAAAAGTTATTTGCGAAAAACAGTTTTAACCGACTGCAGACGACATGCGCCAGAATTCACTACTGGGGTGACGTCATAAGTAGAAGGGGACACGTTACAGAGATAGGGATGACACCCCCCCTGGGTAAATATAATACTTCTGAAGGTAAGTTTGGCCATGTGCGTCAAATTAGCGTCGTATTCGTATTCGTTTTCAGCATCGAGTTCCGATTTTCCCCAAACTTAGCATATGGGTAGATCTCATCGAGTTATGCACGAATATGCAATCTGTTTTGACCTAGGACAAATGGTTTGACCTCCAGAGGTCACTGAAATGTCATCGCACGGGGTACCCTCTAATTGTTTCGTTTACCGTCCGATTTAATCGCAAAGGGGCTCAAACGACTCGCCGGCACCCCAGCTTGCGTCAGAAAACAAAACGAAAAATCACTTAGAGGTCAAAGGTCCAAGTCACGGGGACGAATACGAGATTTTAAGCTTCGATACCAGCTTGTGTACCCGATAGTATTTACGTTTACCGTCCGATTTGCTCGCAATGGGCAAAAAAGGACTCGCCGGCACGTTAGCTTGCGTCAGGAAAAACAAAAAGTCATCCAGAGGTCAAAGGTCAAGGTCACGAGGACGAATACGAGATTTTAAGCTTCGGTACCAGCATGGTGTACCCTCTAGTTTTTTCGTTTACCGTCCGATTTGCTCGCAATGGGCAAAAAGGGACTCGACGTCACCCCACCTTACGTTAGGAAAAACAAAAAATCACCTATAGGTCAAAGGTCAAGGTCACGGGGACGAATACGAGATTTTAAGCTTCGGTACCAGATTGTGTACCCTCTAGTTTTTCGTTTCCTGTCCGATTTGCTCGCAATGGGCAAAAAGGGACTCGCCGGCACGTTAGCTTGCGTCAGGAAAAACAAAAAGTCATCCAGAGGTCAAAGGTCAAGGTCACGGGGACGAATACGAGATTCTAAGCTTCGGTACCAGCTTGTGTACCCTCTACTTTTTTCGTTTACCGTCTGATTTGCTCGCAATAGGCAAAAAGAGACTCGCCGGCACCCCAGCTTGCGTCAGGAAAAACAAAACATCACCTAAAGGTCAAGGTCACGGGGACGAATACGAGATTTTAAGCTTCGGTACCAGCTTGTGTACCCTCTGGTTTTTTTCTCTCGAGATTTTAAGCTTCGGTACCGAAGCTTAACATCTCGTATTCGTCCCCGTGACCTTGACCTTTGACCTCTAGGTGATGTTCTGTTTTTCCTGACGCAAGCTGGGGTGCCGTCGAGTCCCTTTTTGCCCATTGCGAGCAAATCGGACGGTAAACGAAAAAACTAGAGGGTACACCATGCTGGTACCGAAGCTTAGAATCTCGTATTCGTCCCCGTGACCTTGACCTTTGACCTCTGGATGACTTTTTGTTTTTCCTGACGCAAGCTAACGTACCGGTGAGTTCCTTTTTGCCCATTGCGAGCAAATCGGATTGTAAACGAAAAAACTAGAGGGTACACCATGCTGGTACCGAAGCTTATAATCTCGTATTCGCCCCCGTGACCTTTACCTTTGACCTCTAGGTGATGTTTTGTTTTACCTGACTCAAGCTGGGGTGCCAACGAGTCCCTTTTTGCCCATTGCAAGCAAATCGGACGGTAAAGAAGAAAAAAAACTAGAGGGTACACAAGCTGGTACCGAAGCTTAAAATCTCGTATTCGTCACCGTGACCTTGACCTTTGACCTTTAGGTGATGTTTTGTTTTTCCTGACGCAAGCTGGGGTGCCGTCGAGTCCCTTTTTGACCATTGCAAGCAAATGGGACGGTAAACGAAAAAAAACTAGAAGGTACACAAGCTGGTACCGAAGCCTAAAATCTCGTATTCGTCCCCGTGACCTTGACCTTTGACCTCTAGGTGATGTTTTGTTTTTTTTCCTGACGCAAGCTAAGGTGCCGGCGAGTCCCTTTTTGCCCATTGCGAGCAAATCGGACGGTAAACGAAAAAACTAGAGGGTACACCATGCTGGTACCGAAGCTTAAAATTTCGTATTCGTCCCCGTGACCTTGACCTTTGACCTCTGGATGACTTTGTGTTTTTCCTGACGCAAGCTAACGTGCCGGCGAGATCCTTTTTGCCCATTGCGAGCAAATCGGATTGTAAACTAAAAAACTAGAGGGTACACCATGCTGGTACCGAAGCTTAGAATCTTGTATTCGACCCCGTGACCTTTACCTTTGACCTCTAGGTGATGTTTTGTATTTCCTGACGCAAGCCGGGGTGCCGTCGAGTCCATTTTTGCCCATTGCAAGCAAATCAGACGGTAAACGAAAAAAACTAGAGGGTACAAAAGCTGGTACCGAAGCTTAGAATCTCGTATTCGTCCCCGTGACCTTGACCTTTGACCTCTAGGTGATTTGGTAGTATTCGTGACGCAAGGTGGGGTGCCGGCGAGTCCCTTTTTTCCATTGCGAGCAAATCGGACGGTAAACGAAAAAACTAGAAGGTACACAAGCTGGTACCGAAACTTAAAATCTCGTATTCGTCCCCGTGACCTTGACCTTGGACCTCTAGGCGATTTTTTGTTTTTCCTGACGCAAGGTGGGGTGCCGGCGAGTCGCTTTTTGCCCATTGCGAGCAAATGAGACGGTAAACGAAAAAAACTAGAGGGTACACCATGCTGGTACCGAAGCTTAAAATCTCGTATTCGTCCCCGTGACCTTGACCTTTGACCTCTATGTTATTTTTTGTCCGAACCCGCGGGGGGGGGGGGGCAGAATCTTCCACTCCCTGATTTTCTCAATAACCTGAAAACTATGATAGATATCAACGTGAAACTTTCAGTACCTTATCCTGCATCAAGTCTAAGTCTTCTCACCAACTCTAAATTAAATTGATGTAGTATTTTGGGAGATAATGACGTTTTAATGACGTCATGTCATGCCATTTTTGGTGGAAAAACGATAAATGTTTGGCAAATCGTAGAAATCAGAGTTTTCAAGCAAATTGCAAATAAAACACGCGAAAAGAAAGGAAAAGACATTTTCTTCAAAATGGCTCTCGGATTTCCTTTTTTTTCAACACCCAATTTTGTTTTGTTGTGAATTTGAAAAGTGAATTTCTTATGCTCGAATACCAAAATAAGGTAACCGGCCCAAATCCGCGGAGAAAAAAAAATATGGGGGCATCTTTTTGCCACAAAAAGTTGCCCCCCCCCCAAACCCACGGCTGGATCCGCCAGTGTGTCTGTCTATCTATCTGTCTATCTGACATCTGTCTGTCTATCTGTCTGTCTATCTGTCTATCGGGCACCGCTCAGTTTATTCAGTTTAAAAGTCCCAGTTAATTCACGTGCTGAATTGGTGCGGATACCTCCATCCCGGAGATTCCAGCTAGCTATGCATAGGACATATGTGGGAGATGGGACAAGTCTCCGACGTACCGGAGTTGGTGGGGCGGTGATCCCATGACGGGTAATAGGTAATTATGTCCTATGCAGTTCCAGTTCCAGTCCAGTTAATTAACGTGCTGAATTGGTGTGGATACCTCCATCCCGGAGATGCCAGGTAATCGTCCAACGGAGCGGACGGGATAGCACTAGTACTGTACTATTTGTATTATGTCGGCCCCCTTGGCTATGAGGGTCCCTCTGATCCCACCCCACCCCGTGGATAAATCCTATCTACGCCCCTGGTCCCCTGTAGGCCAGATGGGTCCTATGGAGGTCAGAGGTGCCCCTGAAGTCCAGAAGTGGCCCTCTGGAAGCCAGATGGAAGGTGAGAGGAGCCATATGGAGGTCAAAGGCCCCTTTTCAAATGGAGGGCCCCCTCTCAAATGGAGGCCCCCTAAATTTCGACTTGCCTGGAGTCCTGCAGCCGGGCACGGAGCGGGCTCCGGCGGCGTGCGACACTCGCCGCGTCGCCGGGTCACGTGACACGTGACACGACAGCCTGTCAGGGCGGTAAAATAGAATCACGCAACCGTCTCATCTGCTAATGTACTACACCGCGTGGTGGCCCGTGTGGCGCCCGGCCTGCCACGCACCGGAGCCAGGGCCCAGCCCGGCGGCCCTCCGCTGTGGCCTGTACAGGGCACGGTCGTGCGGGCAGCGATACAAGATACAGCTGCAATGGCTACAGCAGTACAGACTGGTTATTTATTCAACTTTTTTGGAACGATTCAATCATGATTCATTTTGAAATCTGAATGATTCAATCACCTTTCGATTCACGGATACAATTTTGAGAATGGATTATTTCCAATTCAAAGAATCCAAACCAATATTGTAATCGATTCACGTTTGATTCAGCATTTAAATATATGTGGTTAATTTATATCAAATCAATACAAATTGAAACATACATATATATGATCATTAACATTGTTACAGCAATACTTTTTCCGTATAAATGAATGTAGCAACTGGGACTGCATGTATTTGCACAATTTATCAGTGTAGTTGAATCTTTAAGAATCGTTAAATCTTTTGATTCAATCAGCCTTGATTTGATGCGGGTTTGATTCAATCACGATTCATGAATCAAAAGATCTGGTGGTGAATCAATTATTTTCGATTCAAGGAATTTTGATTGAACGATTCCAATCGATTAAATCAGTGTCGAATCAATAACCAGTCTGCTGAGCAGTAGTTACACATTAACGAAGATGGGTGAGATCGGTTGGTGGTTAGTACTATTGGTGGTAGCTAGGACACAGTCGCGCACCCAGAAATCGTGTAAAAGTATGTCGTGAATCACACCAAGCACATATTGTTTAGGACTGCCACGTTTATGAAATGGTGTTTTAAAGGGATATTGCCACCTCCGGAGGATTTCTAAAAAGCAACTTAAATGAATGGTGGGGATCAACAATCATGTATGCTCAAGCTCAAACTTGCTCCTGCAGTACCTAAAGCAGTGTATCGGCAAAGCATTGCGTATTTATTTCTGACTCCAAAAATTTTGTCCCAGCTGTGCTCAGTATGCATGCAGTATGCATGATGACCGCTCTTATCCAGTTTGGCTGTGGAATTGGCGCCCGCCCAAAGCCGAAGCGTCCGAATTCGCCGAGACTTGACCTTGAAAAGTCCGTCTGTGTTATAAGGTATAGGTCACAAATCTCCTACGGTCCCAAAGTCGAGCCATAGCAATTCTTGCTGTTTTATTACGGAAGAGGCTAAGATTGTTGAAAATATAATTAACTGCAAACGCTTTTTAATTTTAAAGTTCACTGACGGAATGGTGATGTTGAGTTTGCAACATTCAAAAGAAAATAATTGTCCGCAAAGAAGTGATTCCAAATAGTGATGAGGCGACTCCAAATTTAGGAATGTGTGCCAAGCATGAGTGGTGCAAATGTATTTTTTAATCTAATGAGGGGAGTTTCCGGACCCAAATTTTGCAGGTGAATATCGGACACGGTTAATCGACCGATACACACCAAAAACTACATATTGGCCAGCGAGGTGGCAATATCCCTTTAAGACATGACGGCTCAGCATAATCATATATGATTACGGTCGTGAGTGTAGTATACCTACTACCCTCACGACCATACGGTTGGGCTGAGTCAAATGTAAATTTCATATGGAAACGAGAAACTTCACGGTTCTTCTTGGCCGCTCGGCAATCAAGACGCGGCAACTCGACTAATTCATGCGAACCTCTTGCTTCTAAATGGTTCACATGAAACCAAAACACCTGTATTATTTAATAATGCAGCTAATTATGGCAATCTCAGTAAAACGTGGAAGCTTTCATGAAAACGAACTTATTTATGAAGTTGGTCCTCAATTACCTACAGTTAAGTCCAATCATCATTCGCAGACGGGATTTGGTAAATGGAATGACAGGTTACCACTCGGCGCCTTGTTTTAGTCCGATTCATCATTTTGATAGAATAACTGGCCTGCGTATAACTTGACTTGCTTTGACTAAAATTCACCAACATTGCTTAGAACTTGACTCAGTAAAATTTTAAGTACAGCCATATTAAGTTCAGCCAGCCAGCCATCTCCTATTATCTATGGTTCAGCATATAAGTTTACAATTGAAATTCGTAGAAATCTAAATTTAAATGTTAACTTCTGGGTATGTGAAACAGATAACAGAAGTTACTGATAAACTTATATCAGAAGTTAGTATTTAAGTATGGCTATTCTGTCCGACTTGCTCACTCAACTCAATGGATGCAGAATGTATGTATAGGATGCGCTATTGCTACTCGCCTAAATCTTCTGACTACCGGGAGAAACGCGCCCCGTCAAAGTAAGAGGACCATTATTAAATAATACAGCTGTTTTGGTATCATGCGAACCATTTAGTGCAGTGTCGTCTTGATTGCCGAGCGGCCACGAAGTGCCGTGAAGTTTCTCGTGTCTATACTTAGTAGGTGGGCTGTGAGTCAGTGCGCCCACAGAGTGACTGGTCTGTTCTCACCCCGACCAAGGCCAGTCCTGTTCGGTTGTGACACCGCCGGGCGCAGTTGAGGCGTGGAGCTGCCTGTTACCGCTGCCGCCGGGCACGCGCTGCACCTGACGACACTTGGCGGATGGCGGCACCACATCTGCACTCTTCGCGGGCCGCAGGCTACCACAACCAATCTGATATCCCCATGCAGGATCGTCCTACTGCGCAAAAATGAAACGCTGCATTGTTTTGACATTATCATCACTGTTCGATCAAACCTTCTCCCCTGTCCCTATACAAAACTTCGTGTCCCTTTTACTCCCCGCTACCGGCAGCCTTGCCACATCCACTCCGTAAGCCGAGCGGATGGGTTTCTATCAGCCTTCCCGCCAGCAGTAGCACCACGGGCCATGTGGTGGACTAATCTGTCGACTCTGCAATGGCAACACACGCCAGCCGACACCTGGTCCAGCTGCACTCCATCACTCCTCCGACCAGCTGCACTCCACTGCTCCTCCGACCAGCTGCACTCCACCGCTCCGACCAGCTGCACTCCTCCGCTCCGACCAGCTGCACTCCTCCGCTCCGACCACCTGCACTCCACCGCTCCGACCAGCTGCACTCCACCGCTCCGACCAGCTACACTCCACCGCTCCGACCAGCTGCACTCCACCGCTCCGACCACCTGCACTCCACTGCTCCGACCAGCTGCACTCCACCGGTCCGACCAGCTGCACTCCACCGCTCCGACCACCTGCACTCCACCGCTCCGACCAGCTGCACTCCACCGCTCCGACCAGCTGCACTCCACCGCTCCGACCAGCTGCAGCGTCACCGGAGAGTCCAGCTGCACTCCACCGCTCCGACCAGCTGCACTCCACCGCTCCGACCAGCTGCACTCTACCGCTCCGACCAGCTGCACCCCACCGCTCCGACCAGCTGCGCTCCACCGCTCCGACCAGCTGCACTCCACCGCTCCGACCAGCTGCACTCCACTGCTCCTCCGACCAGCTGCACTCCACCGCTCCGACCAGCTGCACTCCACCGCTCCGACCAGCTGCACTCCACTGCTCCTCCGACCAGCTGCACTCCACCGCTCCGACCAGCTGCACTCCACCGCTCCGACCAGCTGCACTCCACCGCTCCGACCAGCTGCACTCCACCGCTCCGACCAGCTGCACTCCACTGCTCCTCCGACCAGCTGCACTCCACCGCTCCGACCACCTGCACTCCACCTCTCCGACCAGCTGCACTCCACTGTTCCTCCGACCAGCTGCACTCCACCGCTCCGACCAGCTGCACTCCACCGCTCCGACCAGCTGCACTCCACTGTTCCTCCGACCAGCTGCACTCCACCGCTCCGACCAGCTGCACTCCACCTCTCCGACCAGCTGCACTCCACCGCTCCGACCAGCTGCACTCCACTGCTCCTCCGACCAGCTGCACTCCACCGCTCCGACCAGCTGCACTCCACCTCTCCGACCAGTTGCACTCCACCGCTCCGACCAGCTGCACTCCACCGCTCCGACCAGCTGCACTCCACCGCTCCGACCAGCTGCACTCCACCGCTCCGACCAGCTGCACTCCACCGCTCCGACCAGCTGCACTCCACTGCTCCTCCGACCAGCTGCACTCCACCGCTCCGACCAGCTGCACTCCATTGCTCCTCCGACCAGCTGCACTCCACCGCTCCGACCAGCTGCACTCCACCGCTCCGACCAGCTGCACTCCACTGCTCCTCCGACCAGCTGCACTCCACCGCTCCGACCAGCTGCACTCCATTGCTCCTCCGACCAGCTGCACTCCACCGCTCCGACCAGCTGCACTCCACCGCTTCGACCAGCTGCACTCCACCGCTCCGACCAGCTGCACTCCTCCGCTCCGACCAGCTGCACTCCACCGCTCCGACCAGCTGCAGCGTCACCGGAGAGTCCAGCTGCAGTGTCACCGGAGAGTCCAGCTGGGGGCCACCGGAGAGTCCAGCTGCAGCGTCACCGGAGAGTCCAGCTGGGGGGCCACCGGAGAGTCCAGCTGCAGCGTCACCGGAGAGTCCAGCTGGGCGGTCACCGGAGAGTCCAGCTGCAGCGTCACCGGAGAGTCCAGCTGCAGTGTCACCGGAGAGTCCAGCTGCAGCGTCACCGGAGAGTCCAGCTGGGGGCCACCGGAGAGTCCAGCTGGGGGCCACCGGAGAGTCCAGCTGCAGCGTCACCGGAGAGTCCAGCTGCAGCGTCACCGGAGAGTCCAGCTGGGGGCCACCGGAGAGTCCAGCTGCAGCGTCACCGGAGAGTCCAGCTGCAGCGTCACCGGAGAGTCCAGCTGCAGTGTCACCGGAGAGTCCAGCTGCAGTGTCACCGGAGAGTCCAGCTGCAGCGTCACCGGAGAGTCCAGCTGCAGTGTCACCGGAGAGTCCAGCTGCAGCGTCACCGGAGAGTCCAGCTGCAGCGTCACCGGAGAGTCCAGCTGCAGCGTCACCGGAGAGTCCAGCTGGGGGCCACCGGAGAGTCCAGCTGCAGCGTCACCGGAGAGTCCAGCTGCAGCGTCACCGGAGAGTCCAGCTGCAGTGTCACCGGAGAGTCCAGCTGCAGCGTCACCGGAGAGTCCAGCTGCAGCGTCACCGGAGAGTCCAGCTGCAGTGTCACCGGAGAGTCCAGCTGCAGTGTCACCGGAGAGTCCAGCTGCAGTGTCACCGGAGAGTCCAGCTGCAGCGTCACCGGAGAGTCCAGCTGCAGCGTCACCGGAGAGTCCAGCTGAGGGCAGCTGAGGACTCAGGTGGCACCACAACTGGTAATGCAGCCAACAACTGCCGACACACTCCCGCAGTGGAGGCATAGCAACAGCAAGCCTACTGTAAACATGTCCACGGCACGGAGCAGCAGCGTGAGCTGTAATAGCACTCTGGTTATCTCCTCCCCATGGGCTTTACATGTCATTGTGACAAGCCAACACAAGATGCTAGGCAATACATGACACAAGAGGAATAGCGCAGTACAGTTTTGTCGGCTCTGCTACTGGGCTTGCCTGCAGTGATTCACCAGGGAACGGGGGTGTCGGGCGATATAACGGTGCAGTATGGAGGCGCCAATAGATCCGTTACAATCGTGGACATCTTGTAAATGTAACGGGACATAGAACGCTGTCATCTGCTCACCTTGATCAAAAACCTTGGCATTTATTTCTCCTTGCGTGAGATTTCATATGTCTGCGAAAGTGAAAAGTGCTCGACTATCCCTACCGTGATGGCCTGATGCGCCAAGCGACAACAGGTACCAGCATGTTAAATTTGCCCTCGGCAACGATTTGTTTCATCACGAGTGGCGTGAGTCAGACTCTGTTATTCTGCGGCAGTTGTATTACGTCAGCTGATCTTGCACGCCACCGCAGGTGATAACATAGCAGCGCTTGTCGCGATCTGTTGCAATCATAAAGGGAATCCATACATATTTGGATAAATCATCACATAAGAGGCATGAGCTAAAATTAATATGAAATGAATGCTAAAATAAGGTGGCGTTCCGCCTGTAGCATCAGGACAAAATATATTAAGTGATATATTGCATAAATAAATATGTATTGAATGGCCTAGTAGTGTTGCGCTGGGAGCTGCAGGTCCTGGAGATTGAAGGGAGCTGATGCAAGCTTATGGAGACAAGTAACGGTGCCAAATAACAATGCAAATTAATCTGACTAATAAACAAGCCTACATCTTAGGAAAACGGAAGTACTTGTAGGGTTGAACTGAACACTTCCATGGATCTGGTGCTGGATCCTAGGTCCTGGTCCCTAGAACCCAGGCCCTAAAGTTCCTAACGTCAGCTGTGACCAGCAGATCCAGTGATGCAATGGGTCATTGGATGCATGTAAGTCCCTTCATGTGGGTCAGCAGAAGCAGGCAGGGGCGGGGCCACGGATTTTTGTCAGGGGGGGAGCAAGTCGAAATTTAGGGGCCTCCATTTGAGAAGGGTCTTTGACCTCCGTAGGGCTCCTCTCACCTCCCCTCTGGCTTCTAGAGGGCCGTTTCTGGACTTCAGGGGCACATCTGACCTCCATAGGCCTCCATAGGTCTTCTCCATAGGACTCCATTCACCTCTGACCTCCTTCTGGCCTTCAGGGGCTTTTCTGACCTCCAAAGGAGCCCCTCTGGCCTCCAGGGGACTCCTGGCCTCCATAGTCCCTCTGACCTATGGAGAGGGGGCGGCCGATATATTCCTCTGGCTTCCAGATGGCCTCCTCTGGCCTTCAGAGGCCCTCTCTGACCTTCATAGGACCCCCTCTGGCGTACAGGCAGAGTTCGTCACGGGCTGGGCCGGCCCTATGGGCCATGGACCGTGCCTGGGCTGGGCCTGGGCTGGGCCTCAACTTTAAGGTAACCACTGGTCTCTGGGTGGGTCTGGGCTAAGAATGTTGAAGCTCAGGTCAGAGCTGAAAAAAATTTCAACCAGCAGTTCACTTCCACAGCTTCCACAGCTTCCACAGCTTCCACAGCTTCCACAGCTTCCACAGCTTCCACACTGTTGCTGTGGCTGTGGCTTTTTCTTTGTTTTTGGTTAGCATAGTTGGTTGGTTGTTTCACATTTAAAGTATACAAGTAAATATGCTATAGGATAGTAATTGCAAATTTTGTGAAAATATGTATATGCTTAATCTGAACGGGCCGGACTGGGCCTGGGACTCAAATTTATGCATTTGACCGTGTCTGGTCCGGGCCTGGGCTTGGTGTTCATGGGCCTGGGCCGGGCCGGGCTGGGGGTTGGTGGGCCCGTGAGGAACACTGCTTACAGGGGCCCCTGTGACTAGAGCCCTTCATGGAATGGGAATCCCATGGAACCCATGGAACGGGATGGAAATGGGTGGGAAGGGGGCAATTTTGGGAAATGTAACGGGTTGGAACGGGTTTGGGACAGACCACTAGGGGATCCAGGGGGAGGGGGCAACCAGGCCATGCCCCTCCCCCTCTCCCCACCAGCCTGGAGGGGCGGGGGGCAACATGTCTTTTGCCCCAAAAACAAAACAAAAACGTTAACAATTTATTGTAAAAATTGACTTTGCAGCAATCAAAATCCCGCTATCCACAGTGAAAAACTGGGATTTTTTAATAAAAAAACACAGCTCTTACCATCAAATCTGGACTTAAACAAAGTTCAACTGGACAAGGAAATATCGGCCAGCAAGCTGCCAGTCGGAATTGTTGAAGCTCGAACACGCGTTTTTTACATGTAGGGAGAACACTTATATGGTATCAATTTGGAATCCAATCTACATTCTATTTCGGCGCAAATGGTTGTCAAAAATGACGCGTTGCTTTTATGGAAATAACTTTTCGGGACGCGTGACAGCGGTGTGTACAACATTCATGTGTGATTCTCACGAAGGTCCCGATGCAGTTGCTGGCACTATGCCCAAATATTTTTGTTTGATGTGTCAATATTTTATCCAGCCCAATAGAAATGGTATTGGGGAAAATGACCGATTTACAAACGGCAATTATGAAGCACTGGATAACAGTGATAGGATGAATGGCACATGAATCTGTGCATTGTGCATTGTGGCAATACAGTTTCAGCCACCTAGATGTTAAATAATTATCTTGGAAATTGATGCAATATTGCTTTATAAGTGCATCAATTTTTTTATTCCGTGGTTCTCATGAATCATTTTTTTAACTAAAATTAAAATCACTGTATCACAATATTGATGCAGTAACAGCATGGGTGAATAATTTTGTTAAAAAGAAATACTTTTTCATAAAATTTTATGTAGTTACATTATAAATTAGTTTTATTTACTTACAAAATATAAGCTTCAACATTTAAAAAGGTTATCCTAAGAAAATGACAGAAACATATTGTATGTAATTTGTCGCCACGTGATGGCGTCTCAATCTTTCTCGAAACAAACCAAAACAACTTACGTAAACAGTTTGAGTTGTGACCGAGGTGGATGGAGTTGCATTTGTGTTGCAGTTGTGAATCACATGGTGTGATTACTTTTGGAGACTGGCCATTTGCCATGTGGACTAGGTGTTTTTAGTGAAATGTTGTCAATAATTGTGTCCATTTGTGTTATCCTTAAGTACAGTGTCTATGACAAGCTCCGCCCACTTTGCATCACAAAATTGACGCGTCAATAAATTAGTTTTTGGGACCTAATGCCAGCAACTGAATGGCAATTGTGCGATCAAAATAAAACAAACTATAGGTAGGTACCTAGGTTGAGATAAGTACTTCTAGCTCAAACCTTATCAGAAGTATCTGCCCCCTCCCGGATTTTCGCAATAACCTGAGAACTATGGTTATTTAAGCGGGCGGGGCACGTTACAAACCATCCTAATGAACCTATGTGGGCTAAAATGACAGAAACGGGTACCGAAACACAAGAATGTTTCGATTGACGATAAACAAATATAAAGGGCTACCGGACGTGTAAGGAGGCTCGGAGATGACCGGTGTCAGGGAGTACGATGACATAAAATCGGCGAGTTTCCTAAAAGGCAGATGAGATGAGTCAGCAAGTAGATTACAGTTAAGATCGCCGGTGATGATGACAGCACAGCCAGGATGATTGACTAGAATATGTTGATACTGCATGTCCAGGCAGTCGAAATCGGCATCTAGGGCAGCCGTATGGCGAGGTATGCGGTACACGGCCCCCACAACAACGGTATGGCGTCCCCACTTAAACACGTTCCAGAAAAATTCAAGCTTGCACGTCGCGTTGGTCGATACTGGCACGCTAATCTTCTTAGTCGTGATACCGGAACAGCACAAGACTGCAACGCCGCCATGACCCTTCGGCGCGAACTTCCGGTCAGCACGCGATATGTCGTAGCCGGGAAAGACGAGTAAGCGGTTCGGGGTGTTCGCGCGGAGCATGTCTCACATGCACCACAATGTCATACTTGAACCGGTCGAGTTCCAGATTCAGTTCCAGTAGCTTTGGACGCACGGATTGGATGTTCAGCGTGCATATTTTGATGTTACCCGAGTCACCGCAGGTGCACCACAGTTTCGCACCGCGCGAGCCCCGCTGCCGGTGCTGGGAGCGCCGGCCGCGGTGAGCGCGCTTGTGCCTCGGGCGAGCGGTGAGGGCGGGCGGCGCATCAGGTGACCTGTCACGGAGGCTCGGAGGGGAGGTCACAGTGACGTCAGCAGCGGCGGCAGGGGCGAGGCCAGGTGGGGTTTCCAGGGTCGCCGGCTGGAATCGCCTGCTGGGCCGCGGATGCACCGGACGGGTCGAGGCAATATGTCGCGCAACATGGTCAGCGACGGTGGCAGCGGCTGGGTGGGTTGCACAGCGAGGGCCCGGGGCGCGGCGCTGGGGGCCGTCCTGGTGCCACGGGTGGGGCGCAGGGCAGGCAGCGGCCAGCAGCAGCCGGCAGCGGCGGTGCCCTCAGGCTTACTTGAGACTTACTTGACAAAGTCAGGTTAGTCTCAGTAGAATCGCTGCGGCTCAGTCAGTAGACGCGCTGCGGCGGCGGCGACGTGTTGAGGTGGATGGGAACACACTGCGCCGGGCAGGGCCCTGGGTGCGCCACCGAGCAGAGTGCTTAGAGGTTGCTGTTGCAGCGCTGTTACGGTGTATACCGAAGTGTGCTGAGCAGGGGCTCAGCCGAGAAGTCGTCCACTCGATGGTATCGTGAGGATCCACAGCAGCCAATCACGCAGTCACAATCACAGGTAGGAGAGGCAGAGGGCTCACAGGCAGGAGAGCCGCACAGAGCGGCGCGTCCGCACTGGGCGACGCGCACAGCCGGACGTTTTTTTATTATTATTTGTATTATTATTTATTATTATTATTATTATTTTTACTTATTTTATCACCAGACCTTGGCCTCACTTCATCGGATCTGCGTCACCGGTCAACCAGAGTATCTGGCTTCGCAGTTTTACACGAACCGAGAGCGTGCTGATCGTGTGCGCAGTACTAGGCAAGACCATCTGATCAGTCTGCCTCACATCACCGGCTCTGCTGCGGGCAAGCGTCAGTTTGTGTATCGCGCAGCTGAGCTCTACAATGAGCTGCCACCTGAACTTGCGACCATGTCAGTGGCGTCATTCAAACGTACGCTGCAGAAACGCCTACTACCCACGAAGGAGTAGAGCGACAAATATATTGTATATATACCTGACTGGGAATATGAATATATGGGAATATGTGCGAATGATATTCTATCCACTGTTTTTATACACCCTACGTTTCTTGACTCGGGATTAGGAATAGCCCCCGGACCTCGGTCCATTAGAGGGGATAATACCACGATGTACAATAATAAATAAATAAATATGATAAATATCAAGGTGAAACTTGTAGTACCTAATGCTGCATCAAGTTTAAGTCTTCTCACTAACTCTCAATGAAATGAATGTAGTATTTTGGGAGATAATGACATTTTAATGACGTCATGTCATGCCATTTGTGGTGGAAAAACTATAAATTTTCGAAAATCGTAGACAATAGAGTTTTAAAGCAAATTGGAAGCAAAAACGTTAAAAGAAAGAAAATTACATTTTCGTCAAAATGGCTATCACGGATTTCCGAAATTGTGGGTTTTTGAACCACAAAAATGAAAAATAAATGAATTTTTGTGAATTTTTTAAGTGATTTTCCTAACCCGCGAGTCACTGGGGGGAGGGGTAGCCCCCTGAGGAATATTGAAAATATCTAAACAACTAATGCCAGGTATCGACGCCAAACTTTCAGTACCTCTCGGGCATCATTGTTACACGTTTTGTGCA
Source organism: Chirona hameri (assembly GCA_036785665.1). NCBI lineage: Eukaryota > Metazoa > Arthropoda > Thecostraca > Balanomorpha > Balanidae > Chirona > Chirona hameri. The sequence continues at coordinate 140,447 of JAXIVJ010000585.1, forward strand.
AAAATAAATCAATTTCGTCAGAAATTGTCGAGATATAGGGAATTTAGTGACGTCACTACACACGATTTTGACACAAAAATCAGCTAAACTTTGCGAGGTTGTACAAATGCCACATTGGAAGCAAAATACAATCGAAAAACGCTAAAAAAAAATAACTTTTTTTAAATGCCCACAAAATCATTTATTTTTCTCAAAGATATTAAAAAGACGGAATATATGTCAGATAACCACATATGGGCAACTACCATACCAAATTTAAAAATGATATAATCTTTTTGACTGACTTATGGCATATAGAGTATGGGTAAATCAGGACGTCATATTTTGAAATTGCGTTTTTTTGCTTTTATTGACCAGAAACAGACAAATAAATGCCAGCGCTATATTTCAAAGACAAAACTGATATAGAAACATGCCTTTTTCATTTATATTTATTAATTTCAAAATTTGACCTTCAGTGGCCTGAACTTTTTTTTTCCTTTTTTTAAAATAAATTTAGTCCGAATGTTTTGTATGGATGGGCTTCTGAACTCAGGACCCACGCTAAGCAGAGCTTGTTGCGCAGGTCCTGGCCTCACCACCCGATCGCGCAATTCCTGTTGGCCGGCAGAATTTAGAGACGGAAGTTTTACGTGCCCGACATACCTGGACACGGTCCGCCCCGCTCACGTCACCTGACCTTGAGTGCGACCGCTGCCACCGGCCGCAGGTCATCCCAGTCAGGAGCAAACAGCGAGCGCAGAAGCGACTCGAACCCGGGCTGCCACACCGGGATAGGTCAGAAGTCCAGCGCTCTCCCACTGAGCTACAGGAACTTGACCTGAACTTGACACTAACTTCACGTAAATGAAGTCAGGTGGTAAAATTACTATCACTTTCGTATTAATTGCGTAAAAGCATCCATAAAACATGTGCTGCATGACTTTCGTAGATATTTTGTGTATAGTGACCTTTTGCGACCTGACCATGACCTTGATCTTTTCCAACAATCTCACTTTAGCTCATGTGAGATGTGTACCATACCTTTGACAGCACCTTGGGTGATCATGGGCGCAATCGAATGCTATGGATGGCAAGTATGGTCCATAAACTCAAATACCTCGATTTTGACGTTTGACTTGACCGTGACCTGACATGTGATCTTAATTTGAAGTTTTTAAGTGTGGGTTATGTTTATCTCATTTGGCGCTTTCGAATGTCGCTTTGCGAGTCCAGCTGCGATCATTGGTTCTGAAGATACCAGGGGGGGGGGGGGCTATCCCCCCCCCCCCCAGTGAGTCGTGTTACTGAATATACCCCAGTGACTGCCGGGTTAAGCTCGAATACCAAAATAAGGTGACCGGCCCAAATCCGCGGATACAAAATGGGGGTACCTTTTTGCCACAAAAAGTTGCCCCCCAAACAAAACAAAAACGACGGCTGGATCCGCCAGTGGGACAGACCATATCATTTTTTTTTCCACCACAAAAAGTGAAATATGCTGAAATGGGTGGGAGTAGGTGGGAATGGGAGCCCCATCAATTATTAATTTGGATTGGAACGGGTTTGGGTCTGGCTGAATGGGCTGGAACGGGATGGGGGCTGGAAATGTGCCCCATGAAGGGCTCTACCTCTGACCTCCGCGATGGGGCCTGTGAGATGGGGCCTCTTTGAAGCATGGAGGGGCCTCCTTAAATGACAGGGGGCAAAATATATGTTTGCCCCCCTCCCCCCCCCCCCCCTGTCCGACGACAGGGGGGGGGGGGGTGCGACTGTCCCTCCTGCCCCCCCCCCCCGTAGCGCCGCCGCTGGCAGCAGCACGGGATGAGGGGGCGGGCGGGGCCCGTGTTGTGGCCAGCGGCAGCGGGTGTTGGTGACCTGCAGCGCAGCTGTATTGATGCCCTGATCAGCCAGCCGCCAGCCGTGGAGACCAACACACGCCGCGCGCTGCTCACTCATCGGACAGCCAACCAGCCTAGGACGAACGGCCGCCTTCACGGCCCATATGTCCCGTGTTGGAGCCGCGATGGGTCTGGATGGGATGGGTCCCACACCGCTAATATGCAGGCCACCGCCGGCCAACCCTTCAACGAGAACAACAGGCACGGAAAACACACAGCGCAGGATCTCACAGTCACAGGTCACACAGGCACATAACACACATGTCACACAGGCACGGAAAACACACAGTGCAGGATCTCACAGTGCAGGATCTCACAGTGCAACATCACACAGTGCAGGATCCCACAGCGCAGGATCTTACAGCTACAAGTCACACAGGCACATAACACACATATCACACAGGCACGGAAAACACACAGTGCAGGATCTCTCAGTGCAGGATCTCACAGCGCAGGATCTCACAGTCACAGGTCACACAGGCACATAACACACATGTCACACAGGGACATAACACACAGATCACACATGCACGGAAAACACACAGTGCAGGATCTCACAGTGCAGGATCTCACAGTGCAACATCACACAGTGCAGCATCACACAGTGCAGCATCACACAGTGCCAAGGACGTCGCCACCTTCTGAGAGTGTGTGTGTGTGTGGGGGGGGGGGGGGAGGGGGCATTTTTAAGTCGATCGTTACGGAACGAAACGCTCATTGCCCCGGCCGGGCGGCCGCCGGGCGTTCCGCGGCCCATTGGGAATTTGGCTGAAAATATCACTAAATTGCTTCTGACAGTGATTTAAAACATATCATAGTTGATCTTCACGCACATTCGGATACATTGAAGCATTGGCTACAAGATAAGCTATAGCATATCGTTCTGTCAGTTGTACTTAACGTGCCCAATTGCAGTAACAATGCAGATGCGCGGTAGTTTTAGCATTGTATTTCTCCCGAATTCGCGCAGTTTTCAAACCTAATTGATTTAATCGGGATTTTGGGCAGGAGTTTTTTCATCTTCACCCAGATCCCTATGTAAAAATGTATGTGGAATCAGATGGTGGCACTTGTTTTGGTGTGGTGCTGCAACTTAACGTGCCCAATTGCAACTCATTTAACCCTATTCCCTGCAGGCGGCCATAATTACGTAAACCTGCGGGGGGAGGGGGCAGCCAGGGATCTCGAGAATCGCGCAGTCGATTTCGATGGAACAAACATCATTCGATTTGTCATGAAAAGGTCTTTCTTTTTCGACATCTAATTTTTTTTTTCACAAATGGGGGACAGGGGGCAAAAAATACGAAAATTTTGGGTGTTTTTTGAAAGATCATTGCGGTCATGTGACATCACCGATTGTCATGCAACAGACGTTATTGAGCTTGAAATGTACAGGTCTTCAATATATTAAAAGACAAATACACAAATTAAAAATCATAGGCGTATTCAACAGACGTACATTGGGGGGGATTTTCGGATAACAAATATGTGCTGTTCGTGCTTATTTGGGACGATATGAACGTCATATGTGGGCATTATTCGCTGTAATTTGTTAGATGTAATATATTGCGCATAGGCGGATTCAGGTAAACAACGTGTGGGGGGAGGGCACCATCCACGTCACGCTTTTTTAGCAACTTGCTAATTTGAGGGTGGAGCAAACGCATGTTTTGAAGGTTCTTCTCTACGCCGCATAATCTTTGCATACACTTATGCTCATTTTAGATAAAAAATGAATACAGCACTTTTCAAGCAATGGCGCACTCAGGACGGACGGCGTATGGGGCGAAAAAACACGGGGGGGGGGGGGTGCACAGAATCTGCACCCTACAGGGAATGGGGTTAAGCAAATTTTGAATCACGAAAAAGGGAAAGGAGCTTGATCTCAACTGAAACGTGAAAATAGCGTAACGTAATGTATGAACTATACTTAACATTTCTTGATTCTTGTACATAGATATCCGCCGCATTCATCATAGTTTTGTGTTTATCCACAGTTGATAGATATCTGCAAAACATACTTGGCTGTGAAATGTTCTTAAAATCTACGGGATGTTAAAAGTCATCTTAGGTCAGCGAGGTCAGTGACTTCGGTTGACCTGTGACAGAGCATGGTCCCAATTGAGCATATAATTATGCAAAATATTGGTGCCAATTTCAAATTTGAAATCTGCGTCACAAATTGTCCTGGAAGCTATTAGAGTCCAACAATGTCACCTCAGGTCATCGGAGGTCCGTGACCTCGGTTGACCTCTAAAAAGGTCATCCGGGGTCATTATCTCAAAGGAAACCATAAATGTCACCTCTTAACCCCTGCACATATGTGTTATGCTCCTACATATCTATAAAACACTGTATTACCTATAGGTAATACGTATATGTGGGCCATACACTTTTCCTAGTCATGCTGGGCATGAGAGGTCAGGTCAAGCTGAAAACTCGGAAAGTGATTGAATCCGTCAAACGGAAGCTACCCACCAAATTGGACGTTAATCGGGCCAAAGAAACCGACATTATGGCAAGCGACATAAAAATAGCCCTGGGGCATTGCTTCGCTTCACTTCCATGCCAATTGCCATACTCAAAGGGCGGTATCTAAAAAAGTTGAAAAGTCTCTACCCTTCTTTTTTTGCACGTTCTTAGAGGATGTTACGTTCATTGATTGTGTTAAGTTTGAACTAGTTGCGAGTAGGCAACATATAGAAGAAGAAGAAAAATATTGTATTATTTTGACCTCATCGGGTCAAAGGTCATATTGAGGTGACGTGAATTTTGTCTCCTTTTTCCGAATGGTCCAACCCTGTGAAGTATTCGATATTAGTTTTATTCCGCTAAGTCTATTAGCACAGAAGATATAAGCGTTTGATTGATATAAAATACGCAAAAAAAATCGTGATCTTCGATGACCTCTAAATATGATCCTTGAGGTCACTTGTAGCTAAAAGTGGGTGTTTCTCTCACTTGACACTACAGGTGTACCAATTTTCATCAAAATCGGAGAAGGTCGGATTTTTTTTTGTTCTCGGCCAGACATGGCCAGGAACACTTATTTCACTAATGATCACGTATAAAATATGAAGGAAGCTTGGCAGTAATTTTCGTTTCACGTGTATAATATCAAACGGACAAGGACAACGACGGAAATAGTTGCAAACGAATGAAGAATAATTTTTGCAGCACACGGAAAGCATTTTCCAGCCCCAGAGCTCAGGTTATTTAGGACAGAGGAAGAAGTCAAGGACCCAGTAGCGAACACGATCGTTCCATAACGTTATGTCCATGCAACGCCCAGGCAGGGCCTCCTGTGAGGGATTTCCACGGGGGGGGGGGGGGGGGGCACGCAGATTTTTAGATGATGGGCAGCTATCTCCCAAATCGTGTTGTATTTTGATTTCTATTATTGTACAATATGTTTCACGGACAGGGCAATCGTTGTATGCACTGGCGGATCCAGCCTCCCAATATGGGGGGGGGGGGGGCTAATTTCACTGAGGCCTTCCGGGCTCAGGGGCCTCCATATGACCTAAAAGGTACCCCCATTTTTCCCTTTGCGGACTTGGGTTATTTTTTCGCTATCCCATTCTTACGTGTAAGGACGTGCCAATTAAGTGCAAAAATAAAATTGATGGATATTTGCCTCCAAATATCTCAATTTTTTTCTTCCTCATTTTACATGCTATTTTATATACAAATTAGTTATTCGCTTATACCTTTTGACTGAATAAAGCTAGAAGGGCACGGTAAACGTCATTTTGTTGTTATCACCAAGACGTGTTGACTGTTGAATGCTGTGCAGCATGATTTCTTTCTGACATTTAAATGACCTTGACCTAAGGTCAAGGTCACGGCGCAAGTTCACCTTTCCTAATTCGACCTACACGGCGATGTTATATAGCTTTTAACTTTTTTTGAAGATAGGAATTAATTGGTATTCAAATAATTGCGCGATCGTTGATGATTATAAAGCAAACTGAGACATTTTCGGGCTTTCTTTACACCGAGAAGGAAGTCATGAAGTTACTATTCGACATTCAAATTCAAATGAATTAAAAAGTTTGCCATTGACGATCAGGCGTTATTTAAGCACAATCGAATTCCTTGCAACAAGACAAGTTTTAAAATATATAACATCGCCACATAGACCACAATTGAAAACCTAACCTTGAGCCTTGACATTAACCTTAGGTGAAAGGCCACCAAATGTTAGAAACAGGTCATACTGCATATCATTCAACGCGTCTTGATGAACATAACAAAATGGTGTCCATTTTACCTTTTTATCCTTATTCAGTCAAAAGTTATTGGGGAATAACATCTGTCACAAAAAGAACATAAAATGACAAAATTTGGCATATTTGAAGACAAATAACCATCAATTTTATTTTTCCTGTTTGAACGACACTTCTTTACACTTAACAAGAATGAAGTCAAAATAGGAAATACATTTGGCTTGGGTATCCAAAAAAGATTCAAAATTTAACAAAAATACTAACATTGAAAAAATGAAAATGAAATCCTGGTAATTAAATGTCAGAAAGAGGTCATGCTGCAGAGCATTCAACTTGCCTTGATGAGAACAGCAAAATGACGTTTACCGTACCATTTTAGTTTTATTCAGTCAAAAGTTATTAGCGAATAACATATTTTTATATATAAAATAGCATGTAAAATGACAACATTTAAGATATTTGGAGGCAAATATCCCTCACTTTTATTTTTTGCACTCAATTGACACGTCTCTACTCGTAAGAAAAGCATAGCGAAAAATTAGAAACACGTTTGAGAAAGGGTATCCAAAAAAGTTGTACAAATTCGAAAACGTACTGAATTTGGAAATTTTATAAAATAAAAAAATCAACATTACCATGTTATTAAACAGCTCATTGCCATTATAATATCATATAATGCATCTATATTGCTTCATAAATTCAGCGGATTTTGGGGGTGGGGCTAATTTCTATTGCCGCCCCTGACGAGCTTGGAATGTAGGGGGGGGGGGGGGGGGGGGCTTTGGCCCTTGCCGCCCCCTTTGGATCCGCCAGTGATTCCATACAACATAGGTACCTTTACAAGGATGTTCACTCACGCGCTCCTCTGCCATCCAGCAGGCAGCAGGAGACCAAAGGTTGCGACGCGCGCTGTGTGTAAAATTATAACTTACGTTGGTTGTGAATCACTCCAAAATAGCGTCAGACGCGCCACTTTCCCTATCCCTACTGCTACCAAAATGCTACCAAATAGAGGAAACACGAACGAGGCAAAAACCTTTTTTTTCGCAAGAAGTTATTTTTTTTTCGCAGGCAGTACCCATTTTCATCGCCAGTTTCAGAGAATTTTGAGGAGGGGCTAATTTGTATTGCCACCCCAGATGGGTAGGGGGGGGGGGGGGGGGTTACCCCTGCCGTCCCCTGGATCCGCCAGTGATTGTATGTAACATGATGTATTGCTATAATTTTATCTGATTCTAGGTCATATGGAGACAGTGGCGGATCCAGGTTTCGAGTTTGGGGGGAAATTTTTTGTTCCGTTTAAAAGTTGTTGACCGGGGGGGGGGGAGGGGGGGGGGGGGGGGGAGGGTCGTCAGCGCAAAAAAAAAATCGTTGAGCGGGGGGGGGGTCGGGTCGTCAGCACGAAAGAGTCGTTGAGCGAGGGAGAGGGGTAAATCACGCCTTCCCGGAGCAAAAATCACAACCTCCCGGAACGGTTTGGGGGCGGGGGCAAAAACACGCGCTTGTCTACATATTTTTTGTTGGGGGGGGGAGGAATTAGGGCATTCCAAGACAGATCGACCAAAATACCTCGAAATAACACCCTACAACTCATATTTCTATAAAACTACGTGGTGGGGGTTATCTGGGCTGTAGATTCACAATGTGAACTTTCCAGCCCCGTCCGTCAAATGGTTTTCGAGTTACAGCCTCGGGCAACTTTGTAATGTCAAGCAAAACTCTAATTTTCAGCAGGCAATATCTCCCATCTAAATCATGCGAGTCATATAATGCTATATATCATCAGAATCATCAGTAACAATATATTATTATGATATAATCATTTTTGGAAAACTAGAAAATTTGGGAATTTCAACGCGTGATCCCAAGTTAAATCACGCGATTTTATAATGTGGCTATTTAAAATTCGGAATTTTGTCCATGCCAGAATCGACATCTATACATAAGCCTTCGATGTTTAAAAAATTGTGATAGTTTTTTTCTCTAAATATTGTATTTATATTTGTGTATTTGGAAAAAATCATGGTCACCAGCACAGCACGTCTTTGCTAATCACTTTGCACGTAATTGTGCTAGAGAGCTCAAATAAACGGCATTATGCTTATCAGGCACGTAGCCAGGATTTCGTCCAGGGGGGGGGGGGGGGGGCGGCGCCTCGAAAGGGCCCCTTCCCGAGCGTTGAAAGGGCCCCTTCCCAAGCATTGAAATTCCCTCCCCCCACCAAAAAAAAACGCATGAAAAGGCACGTTACAAGGCTGGAAAATGCAGTATGGCAGGTATGGCATGGGCCATACCAACGTTTAGGAGCTGGAGTTAGCAAACTGCCACATCAACTTTGGAACCAGCGACACGAATTTGGAATCAGCTATACCAACTTTGAAAAAAAATTAAGCTCAAGACATGGAACTCTTAAACAAATTGCGCCGCGGAGCGGCGCGAAAATTTAGAAAATTTAGAGTATTATGCCCTGGGTTGCTTTCTCATCAATGCGTCGCATTGCGTATGGTGCGGACCTCTAAAATTGCTATATTGTGCGTTTAAAAGTGCGGGGAAAAGGTGCTAAAATGAACTATTTTGCCCAATAATATAGGAAAGTAGCAACATAACACATAAATGCGCCGAGAAACTGACCGATTTTTTCCTAACCCGCATATAATTGAATTTGTAGTGAAATTGCGCCGCGGAGCGGCGCAAAAATTTTGAGTTTGATTCCCTGTACAACTGTATTCTTACTGTTGAAAGGCCCAAGGTCCCTTCAGATCGTCTAGGGGCCCCTCCGAACTTTTCTACGCCCTTCCGACCTGTTCAAGGACTCATCTGGGATCCGCGAAGCGAAAAGACATGATGTGGAGTGGGTGATATATATATATATATATATATATATATATATATATATATATATATATATATATATATATATATATATATATATATATATAATACAAAGAGGGCTTACTCTACAGGGAAAAACAAAATCGGATCTTTCGGGTATATTGTAGCACCCTGACGAAGGGTGTTACAATATACGCGAAAGCTCCGCTTTTAATATTTGTATTGTGGAGTAAGTCCTCTTTGTATTTAATCTTCATCTGCGATCTCTACGTGCTTTGACCCCTCCGGTCTCACCAGAGACTCCTCTGACCTTCCAAGAAGCCCCTCTTGTGTGTCAAGGGGCCCATTCGGCCTGTTCAGAGGTCCTTCCGACCTGGCCAGGGACTGCACTGGCTGCTTTGTCGCCCTGCCGACATGCTCAGGGGCAGGGGCGGCGGATTGCGGGGCGCAGGGTACCCAAACCCCCCTCAAATTAAAATCCTGGGGAGGGGAAGGATCATGTTGTCCCAGATTGAGCAGGCTAAAATCTGGGGGGGGGGGGGCAAAACTACCCTTTGCCCCCAGGATTTTCGACTGGGGGAATTTTGGGTACCCTGCCCCCGCAATCCGCCGCCCCTGCTCAGGGGCCCCTCCGACCTGCCCAGGGGCCCCTCCAGTCTGGCTAGGATCTCATCCGGCATGTTCAAGGGGCCTTCCGACCGGCCCAGGGACCCTTTCGGTCTAGCCAGGGGCCCCTCTGACTTGCCCAGGAGCCCCTCCGATCGGCCCAGCGACTCTTCTGGTCGGCCTGCGCTGGCTGCTTTGTCGCCCTTGCCGACATGCTCAAGGGGCCCTCCGACCTGCCCTGGAGCCCCTCCGTGCTGGCCAGGGGCCACTTCGGCATGTTCAGGGGCCATTCGTACCCGCCCAGGGGTCCTTTCGGTCTGATCAGGGGTCCCTCCGATCTGCGCAGGGGCCCTTTTAACTTTCCAGGGGCCCTCTGGTCTCTACAGGGGCCCTTTAACCTTATAAGGGGCCCTTCCGACCAAGCAAGGGATTGCGCTGGCTGCTTTGTCGCCTTGCGACATTCTCCGAGGGCCCTCCGACCTGCCCTGGGGCCCCTCCGTGTTGGCTAGGGGCTCATTCGGCATGTTCAGGGGCCCTTCTGACCCACCTAGGGGCCCTTTTGGTCTGGTCAGGGCCACTCTGACCTGTACAGGGGCCCTCTTAACTTCCAAGGGGCCCTCTGGTCTCTCCAGGGGCCCTCCAACCTGCTCAGGGGCCCTTATGACCTGGCAAAGGACTGCGCTGGCCGCTTTGTCGCCCTGTCGACATGCTCAGGGGCCTCTCAACCTGCCCAGGGGCCCCTCTGTGCTGGCTAGGGGCCCATTCGACGTGTTCAGGGGCCCATTCGACGTGCTCAGGGGGCCCTCTGACCCGCTCAGGGGCCCCTTCGGTCTTGCCAGGGGCCCCTCTGACATGCACAGGGCTCTTTTGAACGTCCAAGGGGCCCTCGAGTCTTTCAGAGAGGGCCCTGGTGGCCCTAAAGGGCCTCTGAAGTCCGCTAAACTCTCTAAAGACCACGCTTCGTGTAGTAAAGACCCTATGATACCGCGCTTCGCGCGGTCTCGTCGGCCCTTTTCGGCGCGCTGCGCGCGCCGAAAAGGGCCCTCGCGCGCCAAAAAGGGCCCTCCTGGCCTCTAGGGGGGGGGGGGGGGGCGGCCGCCCCCGCCGCCCTCCCCTTGGCTACGTGCCTGATGCTTATCTCGTCGACCTGCTTTCAATGATATATAACATCAGCCTTGTAGTCGCTCTGTGACTTCAAGGTCACGTGACCAGAGGCCACTCGGGGCAGCCCACGTCAGATCAACCAAACCATAACATCCTACTTCTCGTATTTCGATTGAACTAGATGTCGGGGGTCATCTGGGCCGTAGATTCACGCCGTAATATTGTAAGCCCCTTCCGTCGAACGGTTTTCGAGTTATAGCCTCAGGCATCTCTTTAATGTCGCCCAAAGCTTTAATTTTCTTCGGGCGATATCTCCCATATACATAATTCGAATTATATAAACCACAGATAAGAGGAGACCTGGATTTTACACGCAAATTTCGGCCTCTTATTTTAGAGCCGAAATTTGAAACGGAGCTGTTAAAGGAAATAGTTCACCTTGGAAAATGTTTCCCAAACACGATTGGATTATATATTTTTTTAATACAATTTATTTTTATATTGTCAAAAATGGTCCTATACCGCGCCGATTCAGGACAGAAGCCCGTGCATTATTATTGTTTCTTAAAACTATATGCATACTCTCGAGTCAGAGTCCTGACGTCACGCGAATTAAAAAAATGGTTCATCCAATCAGATTCGAAAGTAGTCGCAACCCTATTTGTAACAGGCTCCTGGCTACCCCTATTTGTAACATGGGGGGGGGGGGTGGATTCCGCCCCCCCCCCCGAGATCTCATTTTCACAATTCAAACGGCATATTATTCCTCTCAACACGATCTACATTTATAAAAAAACATCCGACATTTTTGATAGAGGGGCAACAGGGGGCAAAAACTAACAGGGGGCAATACCATTTTAGAGGTATTTGTGATCCAACACAGCTGTCATGTTTATCAACCGATTTTAACGCAACTAATGGGTATCGATAGAGAATGAATTGGAAATTAATATGTGACGATGAATTTTAAAATTCAAAAATCATAGGCGTGTGCAGGGCACTCAATATGGGGGTGAAGTAAATGCGTAATAAAACCATTTTTTGATGTTTGTTTTTTAATAAATGGAATGGTGTGTTATTGTGACATAAGAAAACACAGTTATTAAACATAGTTTGTGCCATAGGTGGTACCAGGTCAGTGAAAAAGGGAGGTCAAATAGGAGATAAAAAAAATAGTACCCGCAGGCAAGTTGCTACCCAGCTTTATAAATAAGTTACTCATCGTAGATAATTCCTTTTTGCATGTTTTACTTCATCATAGGCGTATCCAGGATCCAAACTGGGGAGGAACAAGACCTTTTGATAGGTATAGTATCCGCTAGTATGATACTAACTAGTGAACAGTGACTATTTCACCTACAACTTCAATTCACATTGCTTACCCCCCTGTTTACCCTACCTGGACTCGCCTATTATCTTATAATCGTTCGTAGAGTAGCCTGTGGTGCGTGTTTCATCCGAAAACTACAGTATGTTATGTCATTGTAGGCCCATGCATCTTAGTTTCCTTGCAATAATATGACCCCCTTTCTTCCATTCCTGAGCGCCCCTCTACAGAAAAAAATAACGTAATTTCCTCTCCTGGCCTCATATGTGCATATATCATTATAAAATAACCGTCTATTGTGCTGTGATCGCTAGCATATCCTAATCACCATGCCAGTCATCCCCCTTTGCATGTGCCTGAACACGCCCCTGCTATTCTATATGTAATGCATTATGCAAATAATGGAAGGAGATGCTATCTTTCACATCTTGATAGCTATAAATACCCCTTACATCGCTTTATTGGCTTCCCGCCAAGCATTGAATACTTCCTGTAACTCCCGCTCAACGAGACACATATAATGAATGCCGTTGAGTTAAGCTCTCTAGCACAATTGTGTGCAAAGTTATTACCAAAGACTGGTGATCATGATTTTTCCAAAGAAAAATAAAAATATTTAGAAGAAAAACCTAGGTTCAATTTTCTTACCATCGAAGGCCAATGTATCGAAGTCGATTTTGGAAATAAAAACAATCCGCATTTTAAAAGGCCACATTATAAAATAACGTGATCTAAGATCTAATGTGTCATGTAAAAATTCATGTCATGTAAAAAACTAAGATCACATGTAAAAATTCCCAAATTTGCGTGGTTTCGAAAAATGTATCACATTAATATATTGTTCCTGACGATTCTGATGATATATAGGCTTATATGACTCGCATGATTTAGATGGGAGATATTGCCCTCCGAAAATTAGAGTTTTGCACAACAAAGTTGCCAAACTCTAAAACCGTTTGACGGACGGAGCTGACAATTTCATGTGAATCTACGGCCCATATAACATGGATCAAAATAAAATACTTCACTGCAACAATAGAGCTGCTAGAGATGAAACATATCAGTATGTATTGTCTGAAAATTATTTTTGTTTAATACAAATAACCATTTTACTCAGATTCAAGATGTTTCGGGATTTTCAAGTCGGGATTTTTCGGTTTTTTTTTGGAGGGGGAAATAGATACGTTTGCCTACCGATTTTTTTGTTTGGGGGGGGGGGGCAATTGCCCATTTTGCCCAACCGTAGATCCGCCACTGTATGGAGAGATGTGGATAACAGAAGATGGGCGCGGAATGTCTTAACCCGCGTCTCGAGCACTGCCGGGGGTTCGCACCAGCCACGAACTGCCTGGGGGGGGGGGTGATCCCCCCCAAGATCTCGAAAACTATGCAACGAAGCGACAAGTGAAACACGCTGTTGACAAACGCCCGAGACAAACTCTATCGAAAGTGTATCGTTTTTTAGTGGTCAAGTCAATATTGAGATCACCAGAGGTCACCGAAGGTCAAATTTCGGCTATATATGAGTGCCCTTGCTAAAACCGTCTATATCTCGACAACTAAAAGAGTTAGCGACGCGCCGAAAAGAAAACGTACGAAAGATAATATAATTTTCTGTTACTACAGTTGCACCAGAATTTGCCTCAGGTCAATAGCTAGGTCAGGATAATCCATTAAAGGGAATGTTTCACCTTTTTGAAAGTTGTCAAATATACGCTGGTTGAAGTTGAAAATATGAAGTAAGTGGTGCTGAAAACGATGGTGATATTTTTTCTCTCGAAAAGTCACTTAACTTTATACAAATTAAAGTTTTAAATTTTGGATGACGTCATTATTGAGATATAAACCGCCGCTGATTGGCTGACAAAGTGGGATTGGCTGACAAAGTGGCTGTCAGCCAATTAGTGGCGGCACTAGCCTAGACCCCATTTGGCAAATGAGAAATTAAATTGCTTAAAAACGGCTATGTTTTGGGAAAAATGATCTTAGTATTTTCGACATTTAAATAACGGCCAAAGATAATGGCTATCTCAATTTAAAACCAATAAAAAGGTGAAACATTCTCTTTAAGTTTGAAACAATCTAAAAATTTCATTTCATATCAGTAAATGCGTAAGCTTCGATCGAATTTTAATCGTTTTGGGGCATGACCCCGATGCCCCCCCCCCCCCCCCAATGGCCCCTGCCTCTGGCTATGGGCCTGGACTGATCGTAACACAGCTCACACACACACACAAACACACACACACACACACACACACACACACACACACACACACACACACACACACACACACACACACACACACACACACACACACACACACACATAATACACGCATAAACACTTACACGCTTCGTCACACCTAGCCGACCCCGCTCCGCTGTTTCATCAGCAGGTGTTTCCTCAACTCATTTTTGAAGCGTGCTGTTGGTAGGCATCTGATTGTTGAGGGCAAGGCGTTGTACGCGGTGATCACAGAGTATTTGAACCGACGCCTGCCGGACTCGGATCGGATCGCTGGCGTGACTAGATGGCCCGCATTTCGGGTGGTACGGTGGTGAACGTCACCACGTGTGATCAGGTCAACGGCAATGGTCTCGGGCTCCGAAGTTGAAATCATACGCTTAAGCAAGTTAAGACCGTGATACAAATACATGTGTTCTGCAGTAAACCAGTTCAGTCTGTGGAGTACATCACTAATGTGGTCAAACTTCCTACGTCCAGATAAAACACGGGCAGCAAAATTCAGCAACTTCTGGACACGCTTCATCTGAGTGCTGTTGCACACGCCATACACTACCAAACAATAACGAATGCGCGAGATGACGAGCCCCTGTACAATCGTCAGCAGAGTTGAGTGGGGTAGACTATGCCTGCTATGGTTCAGGCCGCAGAGCATGCCGGTGCATCGCTGTACCACACTGTATACACAAGAGGTAAAAGTCATGTGCTGGTCGAGTGTGACACCCAGGTTTAGGACAGTGGCGGAACCGGCGACGTCGGCGTCCATAAATCTAATGTTGACAGGAGGGAGGCGCTGGATGTTTTGCCGTGAGCCAAGGATGATGAACTGAGTTTTTTAACGTTGATTTTGATACCATTTTTGCCAAACCACCGGGATAGCAAAGCCAGGTTGTGTTCCATGAGCTGGACGAGGGAGCCGACGTCGCGGGTCCCACCAGAGACCGCCACCTGAATGTCATTCGCGTATTGTACCACGTGCGCGCCCTCTGTGTACAAAGGTAGGTCGTTAGCGTAAATGGAGAATAAAAGCGGTCCCAACGCAGAGCCCTGGTACGTGCCGATCGGGTTCAAAAGCGCATCGGATGTGACATAACGCCCTGACAATTCCTGAACTTGCACTTGCGTGGCTAGCAAGATAACTTTTAAACCAGCGAATGTCGACGCCATAGAGTTCGAGTTTGCGGAGAAGAGGGTCGTGCGGAATCACATCAAAACATTTCGAACAGTCAAGTAGGCATAGCAGCTCGATGTCACTACGGTCCATGGCAGAAAATACTCTATCAGTGACAGTTAAAAGCGCGGTACCGGTTGAGTGATTCCCTCTAAAGCCATTCTGGTTTGGCGAAAACAAGTGATGGGTGGTGAAGTAATAAAAGAGTTACTCGTAAACGACGCGCTCGATGATTTTAGCTATGGTGGGTAAAATAGAGATGGGTCGATAGTTGGCGGTCTCGGTGGATTTGGGCGACTTCTGATGGGTGAACAAGGGTTAGCTTCCATGAATCGGGAACATGATGTGACACGAGGCTACTATTTACAATGTGAGTAATGACGTGACTAAGTGATGACAGACAGATTTTCACAAATCCACGTCAGCTACAGTCACAAAACGGCGATAAAACGAGTACAGCGCATGTAAAGGACCCAACATGCGATACCTAATTACAGCGATGACATTTATAACACACAACACGCAGATAGAGTACACCAGGCTCCAGAGCATGTAAAGGACCCAACATGCGATACCTAATTACAGCAATGACATTTATAACACACAACACGCAGATACAGTACACCAGGCTCCAGAGCATGTAAAGGACCCAACATGCGATACCTAATTACAGCAATGACATTTATAACACACAACACGCAGATACAGTACACCAGGCTCCAGAGCATGTAAAAGACCCAACATGCGATACCTAATTACAGCAATGACATTTATAACACACAACACGCAGAAACAGTACACCAGGCTCCAGAGCATGACCCTCACTCCAATTGATTTCTCCACTAAGATCATTTCCTATAATTATTCCAGCGGCTGACAGCCCGATAGAGAAAGCCACGGCGGGAAAACTCCGTTTTGACACGGGGAAGTTGCAGCTGACCACTGTCAGTTGCTCTTGTGCGACGGGCTGATACGGCAGAACGAGTCACAATCTGATCACGCAGAATTTCGGACGAGTTAGACGCAGTCATGAGATGGCGCATGACTGACATGTGATGCTCGATGAGTCGATCGTCAACTCTCCCCCACCCCAGCTCTCGCAGCACTGGCGTGACATGCTCCCGCCGTCCCAGACCCGTCACAATCCTCGTACCGAAATTAATAACTTTTTGAACTCGGTTTTTCTGTGCGGTGGTGCAGCTACCCCAGACACTAATACAGTAGCGCACGTGAGGGAACACGAGAGCCTCAATGAGCAGGCGCTTAGTCTCGCTGGGCAGCCTATGGCGCATCCGGACTAGTCCGACTAAAATCATGTTACAGCGCTGGACGACGGTGGTGACGTGCCTGTGCCATGCTAGGTAAGGCTCGATGACGAGACCCAGGAGCTTGACGCTGACGCTTTATATACATATTCCTCGGATAGTAAATCACGATGACCGGTGGCAGTAGACAGATTCATTTCTCATTTTTTTATCTCGAGAAGTTAAGGAGCTCACACAGTTCCTGGTGCCATTGGGTGTGCAAATGAGATGCCTTAAAGGGAAATAATGATCCTTTGATTTTGTTAGCAACAATTTCTTAGGCTACCGTTATGGTTTTAAAATGATTTTATTTAAATTTAGGAATTATATAAAATCATTCCCAAATTCAAAGTTGTAAGTCTGGAAAAAAATACAAAACAAGTACCTTGTGTACTTCATGAAGGTCATTGACAAATTCGTCCTTCCCTACCATTGTTTACATCGAGTGCGGCATTTTTGGAGGCTCTGTGACGTTTCCGACCAAACTGATCCGTGAAGCAATCCGTGAAGCATCCGTGATGCATGACTGACTATCAGTATAAGTCATGAATAGCAACAACATGCAAACTATACCAACTCGAATGAAATACGGGCGGAATGATTTGAACCCCAGGCAAGCCCAAGCAAGTATTCGCAAAGCACTCGGCACTGCGCCACAATAGCAAAAGGCGAGGGAAATGCATATTGGATACAATATTATTACGTCATAAGTTTCTGAAGTGTCAACTACTATGAAATACAGTGATAAAATACCTTTAATAATGATTAACAAGAAAATTCAAACTTAAAAACAATAATTTGAATAAGTCTTTAATTAGCTTGCAACTCAAAATCAGATATATTTTGCAATGCTAGACAAGAATGGCACCAGTGACGTCATTAACAAAGCTTGCTACGGGACTTGGGTATACTAATCAGGACAACTCGCCACAATGGTTAAGTGCGCCGAGAAGCATGACAATGACTTTGTAGACAAATCGCCGACGCTAAATAGGTCGCCGTAGATGTGCATCGATGAGCTTCCGATTTAATTGCCAGTTTTGTGTTATTGTTTGTTATATTGTTTTGGGAAAAAATATTATTTTGCATGATAATACAAAGCATAGTGTTATATACAGCCACAGACAAATTATACAAAACTCCTAATGTTGAAAACAAATGAATCGATTTGCAAAAATTGAGGGTCGCAACCACTAACCATGCCACTCCACTGCGTAAAAAAGCAATACGGGAAAAGCCCGCAGTTTGATGAGGACCAAAAGTACTTGCAAGTACCGATCGTTAAAAGTGTGGAACGCTTATCAACTATAACTTTAAAAATCTTTCGGTAGGAAAGTTTTCATGCAAAATGTGATGAATTTACAATATATTTTGGTCTCGTCTGGCGATTTCAAGTGCTAGCTCCATTTTTGTGGGAAAAGGTCATTATTTCCCTTTAAAGGAAATAGTTCACCTTCAACATAAGTTTTAAACTGAGATAGCAGTTTTGTAGCCCGTGATGGGAAACCCCTATCTGCAAGTTTTCTTGACTGAAAAGACTCTCAAGCCGAATATATTTGAGTTTTTGGCGAAAGAATGCGGTGCTGGCGAAAGAATGTTGTACTGGTTCTAGACCAGGCAGAGGCTATACCATCAGCCAATCAGCTTGCAGCTGGTGCTAGCAAGCGATCGCCGGCCGCCGGTTGGCACATCTCCAATGCGAGTCTATCTTTACGCGACTACTTTCGAATCTGATTGGCTGAACCATTGTTTACATTCGCGTGACGTCAGGACTCTGACTCATAGAGTATGCATACAGTTTTGATAAACAATACAAATTTACGGCCTTCTGTCCTGAATCGGCGCGATATAAGGCCATTTTTGACAATATAAAAATAAATTGTATTAACAAATATAATCAAATCGTGTTGGGAAAAATTTCCAAGGTGAACTATTTCCTTTAAAGGGAAATAATGACCTTTTCCCACAAAAATGGAGTTAGCACTTGAAATCGCCAGACAAGACCAAAATATATTGTAAATTCATCACATTTTGCATGAAAACTTTCCTACCGAAAGATATTTCAAGTTATAGTTGATAAGCGTTCCACACTTTTAACGGCCGGTACTTGCAAGTACTTTTGGTCCTCATGAAACTGCGGGCTTTTCCCGTATTGCTTTTTTACGCAATAGAGTGGAAAATATATTGTGCGTTCTGCTTGTTGTGATTATATGCCCGGCGATCCTCTAAAACTAACAGCGATTGGAAAAAGTGGCAATAAAATCGAAAGCTCATCGATGCACATCAACGGCGGCATAGTTAGTGGTTGCGACCCTCAATTTTTGAAAATCGTTTCATTTGTTTTCAACATTAAGAGTTTTGTATAATTTGTATGTGGCTGTATATAACACTATGCTTTTATGTTATCATGAAAAATAATATTTTCCCCCAAAAAAACTAACAAACAATAACACAAAACTCGCAATGAAATCGGAAGCTCATCGATGCACATCGTCGGCAACCTATTTAGCGTCGGCGATTTGTTTACAAAGTCATTGTCATGCTTCTCGGCGCACTTAAACATTTGTGGCGAGTTGTTCCTGATTAGGTATATGCTGAGAAGCGGGTATCGTCAAAGGCTATCATCACATATTCCCGTTTAGTATACCCAAGTCCCGTAGCAAGCTTCGTTAATGACGTCACTATGCCATTCTTGTGTAGCATTGCACAATATATCTGATTTTGAGTTGAAAGCTAATTAAATACTTATTCAAATTATTTTTTTTAAGTTTGAATTTTCTTGTTAATCATTATTAAAGGTATATTATCACTGTATTTCATAGCAGTTGACACTTCAGAAACTTATGACGTAATAATATTGTATCCAATATGCATTTCCCTCGCCTTTTGCTATTGTGGCGCAGTGCCGAGTGCTTTGCGAATACTTGCTTGGGCTTGCCTGGGGTTCAAATCATTCGCCCTTATTTCATTCGAGTTGGTATAGTTTGCATTTTGTTGTTATTCATTACTTATAATGATAGTCATGCATCACGGATGCTTCACGGATTGCTTCACGGATCAGTTTGATCGGAAACGTCACAGAGCCTCCAAAAATGCCGCACTCGATGTAAACAATGGTAGGGAAGGACGAATTTGTAAATGACCTTCATGAAGTACACAAGGTACTTGTTTTGTATTTTTGTTCCAAACTTACAACTTTGAATTTGGGAATAATTTTATTTAATTCTTAAATTTAAATAAAATCATTTTAAACCATAACGGTAGTCTCAGAAATTGTTGCTAACAAAATCAAAAGGTCATTATTTCCCTTTAAGGGGTAGATCTCCATCTTGTAAATCCGGGTGGCGCATTTGGGTTAAAGTTTAGATAAAGAACTGTTTTCGGCGTGCAAGTCTCCTTACGCTCAACATGGGTGAGTAGGCCACTAACACCAAAAACTTAGCAAAACGCGGGATATTCTTTGACGGCGGCTGCAAGCAACGAACATCGGTAAATGTTCACGATTGTGTAATATTTCATGGAAATAGATGCAGTCTGACGGTGCCCTTGAACCTGACTGGGGCCGCTCCAGTCCCATGACGTCACGCTGGACGGGTGACGTCACGTCAGTAGGTGCCCGGAGGCCGGCGTGGCGGTGGTCAGCCGCCGCGCCGTGCCAGTCCGTGATCGGTGTCGGTGGGGTGTGGACGCGGAGAGGGGAGCCGTGCGGGGCCGGGACCGGGGTGCGCGACTGCTGCTGGGGTGTCTGCAGGGGAAGGGAAGAGCCTCGTTCAGCGGCAGACAGGCTGCTGCTTGCCGTCTGCTAAGCGGGTGGAAGGCCACATTCGACTCTCAAGGTGAGTTATCTGGTTAGTTCAAGGAACCGTGGCCTTCGGTGAGACTACGCGCAAATAATTTACAACTCTTGTGGAGTGTGGAGTCTGTGGACTGTAGTTTGTGTTGGACAGTTGCATACCTAATTCTCAGCTGATTCCTAACAGCTCGTCATGGTGAACTACGCTAAGTAGTTCCACCGAATTGCTAGACAATACGTATGGAATTTGTGAAGTGAACGAGTTAACCCTCGCCCTACGGGAGCTTTTTTCACCTTCGCCCTACGGGGGGGGGGGGGGGGCTGACAGGCCCCCTGTTAACTTCCAAACCAAGCAACTTAGAGCAATGCGGTAAAAAATTGACAGGCACAATGCGGAACCAGCATGTTGCCTGTCATGAGAGGAATCTAACAGTATGCGATGTTTAGGTTTCAGGTCAACGGGTGACCTTCCAGGTCAAGAGGATGACCTCGAATTTACCACGTCCAAAACAGCGATTTTGCTCTTCAGAAAACCTCAAAGTTAGAAATTGTTAAATGTAAATAAAAAGGCATGTTCCTAGACCAGTTTTGGCTCAGAAATACAGAAAAGGTAATTATTTGTTCGTATCTTGTCAAAAAAAGTCAAAAAATTATTAAATAATGACGGCATCAGTTTCTTACACTTAGGGAGCCATCACTCAGTCAAAAATGAAGATATTGCTTCGAAATTTAGTATGGGTTTTGTCCATGCTCAGTTCTCTCACATATATTCTGGTTTTTCTAATATCTTCGAAAATGTTGATTTTGTGGGGATTTAAAAAAGAAATAAGTTTTTTTTTGTATTTTAGGGGTCAAAAACCAAAACTTTGAAAATCCGAGATTGCTATTTTAAAGAGAATGCCATTTTGTATCTTTGGTGGATTGCGTTTGTAATTTCCGTTAAAGCTCTGTTTTCTACCATTCTTGGAATATTTATCATTTTTCAACCAACATGACGTCATCAAAACATGATTATTTCCCAAACTACTCAACTAATTTTAAATATTTTTTTACAGCTTACGTATAATTATTATAAACTCAGCTACCCAATATTTCAGCAATATGCGCCGCATGTGTAAACAGTTATTCAATACAAACCTCAGTGGGTGGCTGTCAGGCCCCCTGCATTTAACCCTCGCCCCGTAGGGCGAGGGTTAAATGCAAGTGCAACTAAAATTCTCAAAATCAGCATTTTTAATTTCACAAAATTAACATCTCGTATAACATCTGATCTCGTGCTTAGCGAAATGTTAAACTCTATATCAAATTTCCCACCTTTAAGATACATTTTTGCCAGGTCCTCTGATTTCGGCAACTATCTGCTCTGGCATTTTGGCTGACTCGGGAAAAGGAGCCGTCTTTTGTCCTGGTATTGCCCTTTATTTACTGAAGCGTTATGCATGCTTAGAGATGTGCAGAAGCTTGCTCATTAGGTATCGCCGGGATTTGGCCATCTGGTATACCGCTCGTATGGCAGACCGGTCATATGGCAGACCGGGGATGGACGTGGAAGTATTCACCGTCCAACACAAATATTTGGCTCGGCTGGCCGAGACCGGCTCGTGGCCTCGGCCGGCCTGCAGGGCTGGAGGCCCGGGGCGGCCTCCCGCCGGGACAGACGGTGGAGTTTTTGCTCTCCGCCGCCGTCCCCGGTCGGTGACCGCAGCCGCCGGCCGGGACTGCGACCGGCGGGCGTTGCCATCACGGGCCGGCCCATTGATTGCGCCGTGCGCTGATCGGCACCGCAGCACGCGGTCCCGGCGTCACGCCTCATCACCGCCCGCGGCCTCACACAGCTCACGACCCCCCCCCCCCACGCCAGGGGCAGCTGGGCGTCCGTCTCCCCTTCCGCTCAGCGTTGTCCAGGTCGCGTGCTGCCGGGACTCATGGCTGGGCCCCGGCTGGGCCCCGGCTGGGCCCGGGCTGGTTCGATGTTGGCAAAATAGTTGTGGACGGTTGACATCTGCCGATGTGGGTAGAGTTCCCTATTCAGTTAGTGGTGTCAATGTTCCAGGGTCCTAGGATTGCTTTGGAGCTGGGCTGCGGAATGGAAAATTATGGCTAAAAATAAGCACAACGACTGCACATTCAACCAAAAACATATGCATTCGGCTTTATCGACACCCAATTACCTGCTTACTAGAATTAGTTATTACTTTGTCAATTCTTACCTGTCTCCCTCCAAAGGCTTTCGCTATCATTACATCCTTAAATCAGTATCAGGGTTCCAATTATCCAATACATTTTCAAATAGGAATCGGAAACTTCACAGTAAAACTCAGGAAAAAGGGTGAACAAATAGTATCCATAAGGTGTCGTTTTCCACCCAAATTTCCTAATGCTAGGACACTGCATTGTTCTACCAACTTTTTGTTAGGCCACAAGGGAAATATTGACCTTTGATTTACTTTTTGCATTATTTTATGCCACATGTATGCTATTAAATTGATCGCGTCTCAATTTAAAGGTGAAATAACAACTTTTTATATTTCGATAATTAAAATTTGGGAAATTTAAATATATGTACTTATATATGGTGACGAACTGTATGATCCTTCTCTATATCTGGCGTGACATATCTGGCGCTTTTCTTTCCTTTGAAAGCACTGTGACAATGTCCCTGAAACAAATCGCCGACACTAAATAGGTCGCCGTTGGGTGCATAAATGAACTTCAGATTTCATTGCAATTTTTTCGATTTTTTTATATTGTTTAGGAAAAATTTGTTATTTTTATTGATAAGCTAAAACATTATATTATAAACACATTTTACAGCCAGAGACAAAACTATACAAAACTCCTAATGTTGAAAATAAATGAACCATTATGACAATTGTTTTCAAGCATTGAGGGCCACAACCACTAACTAGGCCGTCATTGGGTGCATACGTTAACTGCTAATTTGGATACCTTTTTATTCAATGTTGGTTGATTGTTAAGGATAGTAGGGCACATACGCATAATAGACAGGTTCACCATGACACATATTTTGTATACCATTTCGTGAAAAAACAATACCGGATTTTGGTGGGGACCTAAATTCGTTACCAAATACATGAGAGTACCGGTCGTTAAATGGGTGGAACGCTTATCAACTTTAACTTGAAATACCTTTCGGTGGGAAGGTTTATATGCAAAATGTGGTCAATGTACAATATATTTTGATCTCGTCTGTCGATTTCAAGTAATAACTCCATGTTGTTTGTGAGAAACGGTCAATATTTCCCTATAAGCTAGATTTGAAGGCATTCCTACCTTAGAAAGGCTGCTTTCCAACCGCAAGTTAACCAGCGAGATATTTGGTTCCACTAACGTCCTTATTGAAAAATCTAGCAGTGTTTGCCGGCTACTATATCGCTGTGAACAAGCAATGAAAATGCATAGTTTTTGACCGCCAGTGTTGTATTATAGGCAATGTTCGTGTGCAACGTGCGTAGCTATACATTGCATTTTGGTGTAATTATTAAGTTATAGTAGTATTGCATTACAGAGACAACGGTGATTGAAGCAATGTAATTACGAACAAATATAGGCATACATTCCAGAACTGTATCAAATATTCTTGAGAATCTTTCGACAAAATCTATCAACAGATCTAGATTCAACTAAACGCACTGCACCGTCGTGGGTGTATCCCACGCACCATTTGTATGACGGCTGTTGTCCATCATATCTTTTTTTCGGATTTCTTAAAGGGACACTCCCACCTTCTCAAAAGTTGTCAAATGTACGCCGCTTTTAGTGCAAAATATGAAGTAATTGCTGCCGAACACAATTATGACATTTGTTTCTCGCAAACAGTGCTCAATTTCATAGAAAGTTAAGTTTTAATATTTGGGTTGATGACGTCATATTGAGGTCTAGAGAGCTATACAGAAATCCTTTACGCTGCCAAAGTATGGCACAATTATTTCGAGACAATTATGGCGCTTTGAATACAAAACAAACCAATTATCAAACCATTTGAAACACGCAAATATCTCCAATACTAACCTTAAAACAAGTATACTATCATCACCATTTGGTAAAGAGAGGTGACGTTATCGGCTTTAGACCCCTATTCAAATACACGTGGGGTTTATTCGTTACAATTGTAAAAGACAAGCTCGAATTTATTTTTGAATAGACCTATGTGGTTGTTTGAACTGCTACCCTACTTAATTTCAATGCAAATCCAACAACATGGCTATCTCAACTCAAAACTAATGTTAAGGTGGGAGTGTCCCTTTAAGTTTCAAGCATACCTATGCAATATGCATGATCAAGGATTTATGTTTTACTAGTCATGCATCGCAACCCTTTTAACCATTCTTGCATCCCAGCAGAATACCCTATAACGTTTTCCCCCACTTTAAGTGTTTTTATTTTTTTCTATATTTACCTTATTACGTCGCATGTTTCCAGTGCCCAGCTATCAAGCTAATTATTTGTACCATCTCCACATTGACACGACCCACGCACTTGTTTCGCGTGCAGTGCGTCCACAACTCATACCCGATGGCAATCACTCAGAAAGTTTCCGGCACCTTCCATTAGCATCGAGCTAGCGGCTTTGGTGCTTGGGCTAGTTCTGACTGGTTGGTAAGTTACGCTCCATTGTGCTTGGGCTAGTTCTGACTGGTTGGTAAGTTACGCTCCATTGTGCTTGGGCTAGTTCTGACTGGTTGGTAAGTTACGCTCCATTGTGCTTGGGCTAGTTCTGACTGGTTGGTAAGTTACGCTCCATTGTGCTTGGGCTAGTTCTGACTGGTTGGTAAGTTACGCTCCATTGTGCTTGGGCTAGTTCTGACTGGTTGGTAAGTTACGCTCCATTGTGCTTGGGCTAGTTCTGACTGGTTGGTAAGTTACGCTCCATTGTGCTTGGGCTAGTTCTGACTGGTTGGTAAGTTACGCTCCATTGTGCTTGGGCTAGTTCTGACTGGTTGGTAAGTTACGCTCCATTGTGCTTGGGCTAGTTCTGACTGGTTGGTAAGTTACGCTCCATTGTGCTTGGGCTAGTTCTGACTGGTTGGTAAGTTACGCTCCATTGTGCTTGGGCTAGTTCTGACTGGTTGGTAAGTTACGCTCCATTGTGCTTGGGCTAGTTCTGACTGGTTGGTAAGTTACGCTCCATTGTGCTTGGGCTAGTTCTGACTGGTTGGTAAGTTACGCTCCATTAACCCTCGCCCTACGGGGGGGGGGGGTCCTAAAACGACCCCCCTCTGAGGTTTTTCTTGCATAATTTTTTAGACATGCGGCGCATCTTGCTGAAATTTTCAGTAGCTAAGTATACAACAATTATACGTATGCTTTAAAAATTGCATTGCAATTGGTTGAGAAATGTGGTAAATAATGATGTTTTGATGACGTCATGTTGGTGGGAAAACGACAAATGTTTGACAAATCGTAGAAAACAGAGTTTTTAAGCAAATTGCAAACGCAATGAAGCGAAGATATAAAAAATAATATTAATGGTAATCTCGGTTTTTCATTTTTTTGGGGTTTTTGACCCCCAAAATGAACACAAATTTCTTCTTTTGTGAAAAATCACCACAAAAACAAAATTTTCAAAGATGTTAACGGAATATATGTGAGAGAACTGAATATGGACAATACTCAAACCAAATTTCAAAGAAATATCTCTTTCTGACTGAGGGATGGCTCCCTAAGTGTAAGAAATTCATGACGTCATTTTTTAAAATAACTTTTCTGGACTTTTTTGCCCAGATGCGAATAAATAATTACATTCTCTGTATTTCTGAGACAAAACTGGTCTAGCAAAATGCCTTTTTATTTACATTTATCAATTTTTCATTTTGAGGTTTTTTGACAGAGCAAAATCGCTGTTCTGGACGTGGTCGATCGAGGTCATTCACTTGACCTGGAAGGTTACTAGTTGACTCGAAACCTCAACATTGCATACCGTTAGATTCCAAACATGACGGGCAACATGTTGGTTCTTACCGCGTTGCTCTATGTTGATTGGTTTGGAAGTTAACATGTGGGGGTCTTTTTAGGACCCCCCGTAGGGCGAAGGTGAAAAAAGCTCCCGTAGGTCGCTTTTATATTTTTTTTTAATATGGCGAGGGTTAAACAGAGCGACGTTTCCTACGTAAAAAAGCCACCAGGGGAATCAGACACACAGAATGAAGATGTAATGAAGATAAAACCTAATGCATTCGTTCTGAGGCTAAAGAACAAAGACAACACGTGTCAACACGTGTCAACACGTCGCCTGCACAATTGTTCACCGTGAGTTATCTCGTTCAGCTGCAGTTCGCGTTGCGCATTTTCTCTGGCAGATAGCTTGAACGCAGTGGCAGCTGAGTTTGAACATGCGAAACATTTGTCATCATTTAATACGCATAATCGTCTGATTGCAGTGGGTCAGCGTTTTTCTTGGTTGTGGTTGGAGGGAAATAATGTCATTTTGTCTACCAAAATAGAGTTAGCACTTGAAATTGGGGGAGGAGACAAACTTATATGGAAATGCATTCACATTAAGCATTCAAATATATCTAACCGAAGTTATTTCAATTTGAAAATGCTTAAACGTTCCACGCTGAAAACATCGGTATGGGGAAGCACTTAGCACATTTTTTGGTACTTACCTAAATGCTTTTCTTTCTCATTTGTAATTTATATATGAATATAATTCCTCAATAACTGTGCTATAGAATTACTGTGGATTTGGATTAGCTCAAAGCTCATTATTTTGTCTTCAATTCATGAGAGGTGTTTGAAAATTGCGCTTCACTTTGGTCGCCCATGCCCTTGGTATTTCGTAGAAATAATATGTTTTCGACCTCATTCATGGTGCATGCCGTTCGTTTATAGCATTTGTAAATAACAACGCAAAAATTGTGACGACAATTCATTATTTGCCCCCAAGTAATGCATTATTTTCCTCCACATTGGTCTAATTGAGCTTAAAGGGACTATCCCACCTTAACATTAAATTTGAGTTGAGATAGCCATTTTGATGGCTTGGCATTGAAATTAAGTATGATAGCAGTTAAAACAACCACAATGATCTAATCAAAAAGATATTCGAGTTTGATTTTGACATCTGTAAAAAATAAGGCCCATGTGTATTTGAATAGGGCCTCTAAACCGACAGCGTCAGCTCTCTTTACCCAACTGGTAATGATAGTCGACTTGTTTTAAGGTGAACCTTGAAGATATTTGCTACGTTTCAATGGTTTGGTAATTGGTTTGCTTTGTATTCAAAGCGCCAGAATTGTCTCGAAATAATTGTGCCCATATTTTGGCAGCGTAAAGGATTTCTGTGTACCTCTCTGGAGCTCAATATGACGTCATCAACCCAAATATTAAAACTTAACTTTTATGAAATTGAGCACTGTTTGCGAGAAGCAAATGTCAAAATCGTGTTCGGCAGCAATTACTTCATATTTTGCACCACAAGCGGTGTACATTTGACAACTTTTGGGAAGGTGGGACAGTCTCTTTAAACATCGTTGCATCACTCAATGTTAAGCGTAAGAAGATTGCTCTTCACTTGGGTCGCCCATACGCTTGGTATTTCGTAAACACGATGTAAGTTATTGTCACTTTTCAACGTTGAAAAATTGAAACAAAAGCGCCATATATGTCTCGCTTCCATAGTGGAGGGAAAACACCTGTCATGAACTCCGAAATAAGTATTTGTACCTATATTTTTTTAATATCCCAAAATTTATTTTTCGAAATATAAAAAGTTGTTATTTCACATTTAGATTGAGACTTTATCA
Organism: Chirona hameri; assembly: GCA_036785665.1. Lineage (NCBI taxonomy): Eukaryota > Metazoa > Arthropoda > Thecostraca > Balanomorpha > Balanidae > Chirona > Chirona hameri. The sequence continues at coordinate 168,710 of JAXIVJ010000585.1, forward strand.
ATTGAATACCATACCTATATATTTAGAGGCCCGACAATGCAGAAAAATAAATAAAGTAGTTAATATTTCCCTTACAAAATTAACGTAAGCGTCCAAGCTAAACGCGCGCGGGCGGCACATGAGCCGCGGGCCCTCGCAGCCGATGCGGCGGGCGATCTTCACACGATACGCCGCCCATGTATGTACGTGCATGGTAGGCCAGGCCGGAAGGCGAGGGTTTTCATACTTTTCAGTGACGGCCGACCGGCACCACGCCCGCTACACAGTGACTGCACAGTGCACACTGCACACTGCACCCGCACCGACCGATGTTCGCTCAGCAGCAGCTCTGCTGTCTGCAGCGCGCTGCTCAGCTGCTGATGAGCAAAGCCGCTGATGTGCAGAACTGCTGCTGACCTGCCGAACTGCTGCTGCTGCTGCAGCTTTCGTTAACAGGCAGCTGACATGAAGTTCAGTTAAATATAAATCTGGGTAGCATACTAACGAGTTCAGAAAGATGCGTTCAAGTGAACATTAGTTATCAACAAAAAGTGCAAACGGAACACAGGATACGATGTTAAGCTGAACTTATAGCGCCGCGCAGTTAAGTAAGATCGTGATGATCGCTGGTCACTTCAGTACCCGCAGTAGGCTGGCAATGTTTTCCGAAGTTTGGAATTTGAATTGGGACGCCCCCGCAACATATGATGTTACTAACACAAACATCACCTGTAAAATGATTTGGAAAAAATATTCATATTTAAAGGAAGCGCAATGACTTCAAAAATTGAAGATTACACGGCCCCTATATTATAGGCGTATGGCCTATTGCTCGTTGTTTTAAGGAGTCGGGTACTAGGAACTTTCAAACAGAGGTGTCCTAACGAATTAATATCGTGCTTTATTGTTGCAGCACGTGATTTATGAAATTAAACAGTACAGTTATTCATAGGCATAGGAACAGGGGGGGGGGGGGGCAGCCGCCCCCCAACATTTTGGATTTTAACATTACGCCTATGGGCGTTGCAAGGAAAGAATCTACTTCAGAATGCCTCCGCCCCCCCCCCCCCCCCCCCACTTGAACATAGTTCCTGTGCCCCTGCAGTTATTACTACAGTTAGTACAGTTTTGCTTAGTGTTACTTAACACTAAGAATAACAGTAACAGTAACAGTCATGGGCGTTGCCACCGGGAGGGGGAGGGGGAGGGGGGGGGGGGGCTGTGGCCGGTGCACCAAGGATATTTGTGAAAGACGTTGATAACTAATGTTCACTTGAACGCATCTTTCTGAACTCGTTAGTATACTACCCAGATTTATTTTTAACCGAACTTCATATGTCAGCTGTCTGTTACAGAAAGCTGCAGCAGAAGCAGCTGCCCCTCAGATTAGTAGGATTTTAACATTAGCCCAATACAACGGGGCGCGCGAACACCTGGTTAGCCCCCAAACACCTGACTGCCCTCCCCACTCAAAATGTTGTGGTGACGCCCTTGGTGTCAGCTGCAACCTCTGGCTGAACATTTCCTATCGCCGGTCAGTTTATGTGCCACTGCCCTTGGTGTCAGCTGCAACCTCTGGCTGGACATTTCCTATCGCCGGCCAGTTTATGTGCCACTGCCCTTGGTGTCAGCTGCTACCTCTGGCTGAACATTTCCTATCGCCGGTCAGTTTATGTGCCACTGCTGCCCTTGGTGTCAGCTGCAACCTCTGGCTGAACATTTCCTATCGCCGGCCAGTTTATGTGCCACTGCCCTTGGTGTCAGCTGCAACCTCTGGCTGAACATTTCCTATCGCCGGCCAGTTTATGTGCCACTGCGCTGCGTAGGTCACAATTAATAGTGCAGGTGTTCGATCTGTCGTGACATGTCGAGCGAAATCTGAGTTGTGCCTCATAATTCACCCTGGGCCAGGTGCTCGTATTTTATTCACCTCTAATGTCGAGGTTGACTAAGATATACGCTGCTGCGGAAACGATTAAACACGTAACTGGCTTTTGGAACCGGGCTGGCATTCAAATGCAGAATGAGCAAAGGGCTTGGGAGAATGTTCTGAAACTATTTGAAAAATGTCCATTCCTGAAGAAGACCTGCAAAAGACTGACACGACTCAAGTTGCGGCTGAACACGTGTTTGGTACGCGTTTGGTACGCAGCGCTGTGCCCAACGTCGGCGCTGCCCCAGGATCTGCATTTGTGCCAAGTCGCGGCTTCAATACTCCGAGGAGGTCTCGTCGTTGACGGCAGCCAACGTGTTTAGTCGCCACCTTTGGTACTTAACTCGCGCCCAGGGGTGGTAAAAGTGCTTTGAGTGACCCCGACCAAAAGTGGCACATACAAAAATGACCTACAGCACAGCTGGGGGCATTTTGTTTTACTGCACATGAATACCCTAACACCTGGCTGCATGCTCACATCATCTATATATTTTAACCAGCGCCGTGCCGGGGGGGGGGGGGGGGGGGAGGGGAGGGGGAGGGAGGGGGGAGGGGGAGGGGGGGGGGGGGGGAGGGGGAGGGGGTTAGACACCTCCTTCAGGTTTTTCGCGGATAGCGGAAAAAAACGGCGACGTGCAGCGCGGCCATTTTTGGCACACCTGTTTGTGCATCAATTGTCCACATTATGTAACAAAAATCCTCGGGTTATCTTAGGTCAGGTCACCAGACCAGGTCACGTGACCCCACCTCCCAAACAAACTTGTGGTCGTACCACAGTCACAGTTTTTAGATGATCGGTTTTACACTTATAGGATTTCATTATGTCACATATACCTACAATTCGTATATCTTGGATTTTAATATCAGCGACCTAAGGTCGGTTTAATTTCGTGACCTCCCTATTATAAGTCTTAGGGGAAATATTCAAATGCTTCCTTTTCTAAGGAGACGCAAGATAGCAGTCTAATTCCTTCTGGATCATGCTATTATAGGACATTCTTGATGATCTAGGTGCCATTTTTGTTCAGTGACCCCTACAGGGTCAGCCGAGGTCATCCGAGGTCACCAACAGTTTGATGTCAATAACTCTCGACATAATGCCGATAGAGAAGTGAAACCGACACCAATGTGTATCTCGTCACGGCACGTCTTCCCATATGCAACAGGACCAACTTGGGACACCACCACTTGACCTTGACCTGAGGTCACATTTGTAAGTTGACCTGACCTGGTCAACACTTATATGAGTCGAAGTGTCTTGACGAGACAAGCACGGTGGCGTCAAAATCATTACCTTGTCGTTATTAGGTAAAAAGCTATTCGTGATAAACTGTGTTTTTGAATAGCCTTTTTGACATTTGATGAGCTCTGGAGCCTCAACTATTAACCTGACCTCAAATTCGAGGACACTTTAGTGATTGCATTGTTCAAGAGATTTCCATTGTTTTTTTCCGTTTGTTCCTAGTTATCATATTTCCTGTGATATCTGGGAGTTTCTGGAGCGAAGTTCTAAAACTTGAAAATATGACCTTTGATGACCTCTGGTGACCTCAATATTGATTTGAGGAAAAATATATAAAGTACCATCCAATATGCTTGTCAAGAGCTTTTGAACGCCTTTTCCGAATCTGTCTAGCCCTTTTAGTTTTCAAGTTAGAGGGTGGGGCCCCATGACAACCAAATCCGTTGTCCTGACGACAGACCTCCATTGAAAATGCACTAGTACCCCGGCCCCTAGGAATCTGTTGTCCGGATTTCCCGCGCCGTGCTGGGGGGGGGGGGCGTTTAGACGCCCCCCCCTAAGGTTTTTCGAGGATAGCGAAAAAACGGCGGCGCGCAGCGTCGCCGTTTTTGGCACAGCTGTTAAGGCATCAATTGACCACATATTGTACAAATTATTGACCACGGGTCATCTCAGGTCAGGTCACCAGGCCAGGTCACGTGACCCCACCTCCAAAATAGTGTGTGGTCTTACCACAGCCACAGTTTTTGGCCGATCGATTTCGTTCTTACAGGATTTCATAAGGGTAATGGTACCTACAATTCATTTATCTCGTTTTTTTTTGTATCGGTGACCTTAGGTGAGGTCAATTTCGTGACCTCCCATTATAAGTTAATGGGGGGGGAATATTCAAATGCTTCCTTTTCTGAGGATGCGCATCATATCAGCCCAATTCCTTCTGGATCATATTATTATAGGCCATTCTTGAAGACTCGGCTGCATTTTTTGTTCAGTGACCCCACATGTTGAATCTATCGTCCGGATTTGTATTCTTCGTCGGATTTTTTTAAATTTTTAATGTAAATGTAAATTATTAGCAATCAAGAGCTGAAACGAAACTGCTAATTAAAAAAAAGTTAAATGTAGATACATACTGACGTGATGAATATGATGATTAAGTGAATAATACATCTAAAGTGGTTTTGACGATCAGTATTTCTAAGGACATGATCGCTTAGTAAATTTTCACGGGAATGACATAGTAATGATTTTTGCTGGCATTTTGACCCCGAGTACTTCATGAGAAGGAACATTTTGCTACATGTTCATGTTCATGTTCATGTATTTGCGAATCATTCCATATAAAAAATGGCTTAATGTTCGATTCGAGTGAAAAGGATACAAATTGGGCGATACAAACGAAAAACACGACAGACAATTTAAAACACGCATCGCACACACACAAGAGATCGTGGTAACTATGTTAATAAAACGAACGAATTCAAGCTTTCACACACCGTCGTCACAATTTTCGAGTTGGGATTTTAGCACGGCGAGGCTCCGGGAGGCCATAACGGCCGGCGTCAGGTGGTTCCAAGACGAGGCCGCCCTATAGGAAAAAGCCCTGCGCGACATGGATAGCCGGAAAGCGGGCAGTTCTAGAGCACCAGCCACCGCGGCCCGCGTGAGGCGCTCACTCACAGCGGTGCGAGGGATGAATAGCGATCGGACCGCTGCCGGGGCGCGGGGATCGTTTAAGGCTCTGTAGACGCCGATACAGTCGCGGCGCGCAACGAGGTCGCGTATACCCCGCCAGCCTAGCGACTCCACGATCGGTGAGATATGATCACGACCCCGCGCACCCGAGACGATCCTTACCGCGAAATTTATCACCTTTTGTACCCGGCTGAGGTGGCAGTCAGCGGCCCCGCCCCAGACGGAGAGGCAGTACAGTATGTGGGGGAACACGTGTGTCTGGATTAGGAGTTGGCGGGTCTCGGGTGTGAGGTGGTGACGAATTTTATACAGACAGAACAGGATGGAGTTGCACTTTTTGACTAAATTGGAAATGTGCTCCTCCCAGGACAAGTTACGGTCCATGGTGACCCCCAGCATCTTCACGGACGGCAAGGGATTGAGTGTGTGGTTTGAGATGTTGAGCTGAAAGGATGGAGTCTTTTTAAGGGCTTGAGGAGTACCGACAAGGAGGAGCGTGGTCTTGGTGGGGTTCATCTTTAAGGAGTTGGCAGTGAAGTAGGATTGGACCGCAATGATGGTATCCTCCTGGCGGGATTTTAGTAGGGATAGGTGTGCTGGGAGGGCAGAGTCGAGGAGCTGGGTGTCGTCTGCGTAGGACACCAGACGCCCGTGAGGAAGGTACGATGCAAGGTCGTTCGTGAAGATGCTGAATAGGAGTGGGCCCACGAGGGACCCCTGAGGGACGCCGTGGGATAAAGGAAGAGATAGTGATCCGCCTCTCACCACCTACCGACCTTATCCATAAGAACAGCACACTTTACCACCCCTTCTCGCGCCGTTCCGGTGTGCTCGGCGCCACCTTCGCCGTGCGGGGGGGGGGGGGGGGGGGGGGGTCTGAACGTCCCCTCGAACTCGGTCCCTAGCTCGTCAACATTGGTGTCGAAATTATTTTGGTCATTTTTCGCTCAGGTCGCCAGATTGAGGTCGCCAGAGGTCACCGAAGGTAAAACTTGACAACTTTTGTAGTATGTCCCAGAGTTCCCAAAATACCACGAACTATGACAGCGAGAAACAAACGAAAACAAACATTAGAAAGTTCTTTGAAAATGCAATCGCTTGTGTACCGTCAAATTTGAGATCAGGTCAATTGTTAAGGCTCCAGAGATTATCAAAGGTCAATCTGGCGTCTTCTTTGTCAATAAGTCTTTAGTTTATATCTTCTTACCCAATAAGCATAGGACAATAATTAAACGTTATCGCGTCAAAGGCAGGACAATAATTTAACGTCAAAATGTGATGTCAGGCAAGGTCATGTGGTGATCCAGCTGGTAAGACATGTTGCGTGTTGTGAGACGCGTATCAACGAGGCAAACACAGTGATGTCGGTCTCACGTTTATGCCTTTTTTCTATCAAGAGTTATTGCCGAAAAGTGCTGGTGACCTCAGATGACCTCAGCTTACCTCGTATTGGGCAAAAATTGCTCCTGAGTCTTGCAAAATGAGCTGTAATAACATTATTTTGAAAGAGTTGGTCAGACCGAATGCGCATCCTCTGAATAGGAAGCGTTTGTACATTTTTGTGGTGACTTATGATGGGAGGTCACGAAATTAACCTGACCTTAGGTTACCAATATACAAGCATTTTAATGCAAGACAGTGTGCCAAAGGCACTTCCAAAGTCATGCCTAGTAAACGTATCCCTTTGTATCAAATGGTTCAACATTTTAAGTCCATCAAATGGCAGAAATGTGCTCAGATTCACTGGACCGGTACCGTAATGGTAGGTGGTGATAAACGGTACTCAGCCTCACACTCGACTATATATCGGCACATTTTGAGTCCATTGCGCAACCTCTAAATATTCATATTTTTCAATGAAATTTTGAGTGCAGAGTTTTACTGCCACCATCACATTTTGCGGGCATTTGTCACATCACATTTTGTCATGTCATCTGTCATGATGACATGACATGTCATCACACATGTCACATCACATTTTGCACCAATACAAATTCGAAATGTCATTTTTTTGCCATATAAAAATGTCACCCGCAGCCGCAGGCATGCCAGGAATGTGTATCATGCGGCAAGTTTAAAACGTTGGTCGGCCAAGGAATGTGTATCATGCGGCAAGTTTAAAACGTTGGTCGGCCAAGGAATGTGTATCATGCGGCAAGTTTAAAACGTTGGTCGGCCAAGGAATGTGTATCATGCGGCAAGTTTAAAACGTTGGTCGGCCAAGGAATGTGTATCATGCGGCAAGTTTAAAACGTTGGTCGGCCAAGGAATGTGTACCATGCGGCAAGTTTAAAACGTTGGTCGGCCAAGGAATGTGTATCATGCGGCAAGTTTAAAACGTTGGTCGGCCAAGGAATGTGTATCATGCGGCAAGTTTAAAACGTTGGTCGGCCAAGGAATGTGTATCATGCGGCAAGTTTAAAACGTTGGTCGGCCAAGGAATGTGTATCATGCGGCAAGTTTAAAAACGTTGGTCGGCCAAGGAATGTGTATCATGCGGCAAGTTTAAAACGTTGGTCGGCCAAGGAATGTGTATCATGCGGCAAGTTTAAAACGTTGGTCGGCCAAGGAATGTGTATCATGCGGCAAGTTTAAAACGTTGGTCGGCCAAGGAATGTGTATATCATGCGGCAAGTTTAAAACGTTGGTCGGCCGTAAAGCTGGCGTTTACATGCCCGTAGGCACGTAATGTTTCAAATGAAACGATGCCGATCGATTTTAATAGGGTTATTACTTATTTTATCGGTATTCTGCTGCATTTTTTCATGTTGATCTGAACCCACCTCACAAGGTGCTATAACCCGATCCTTGTCCATAACATGCAGTTTGTAATGTTGCGGTTGTATATTGAGCGTTGAACTTAGATTAGGTTTCAAAAAGTTGTGTCGCGGTGGCGCGAGTGGTTAGAGAGCCTATGCTAGCAAATCAATGGGTTGTTATGAGGTTGTTATGAGGATAAACCACTAACTAGGCCGCCGTTGGGTGCACAAGTTAACTGCCAATTTGGTTACCTTTTTTATTCAATGGTTGTTAATTGTAAATGATGGGCGGGCATACAATCACAACAAGCAGAAACCATTTTTTTTTGTTCCAGACCATTACGTAAAACAGCAATACGGGAAAAGCCCGGAGTTTGATGGAAACCGAAAAGTACTTGCAAGTACCGGTCGTTAAAAGTGTGGAACGTTCATCAAGTTTAACTTGAAATATCTCTCGAAAGGAATTTTTATATGCAAAACGCGATGAATTTACACCATATTTTGGCCTCGTCTGTCGATTTCGAATGCTAACTCCATTTTTGTGGGAAAATGTCATTATTTCCCTTTAACGTTCTTAAAAGACGAATGTTAAGGATTCTGTCTGTGGCTGAGGAAGGACTGTCGTCTTCGGGGCGCCTGACAAGCAGAGTTCGCAACATAAGTATTCTGGGATTATGTTACTTGCAACCAGACCCGAGTAAGGGAGGCGCACAGGTTGAGGTGACTCGGTTTCAGGCTGTCTCCGTGACCTGTCTGGCATTCAGCGGCGCGCGATAAGTCAGGTCACGGACGGCGTTGGAGCTGTGCCGCGTCGCTCAGTGGGCGAGTGCAGGCCTCCTGCTGGGAGCGGACCGGCGCCAGTAGCGACTAACGTACCCCATCTGTCGCAGCCGAGCCGCTCTCAGAACGCCCGGCCCTATCGCCCGACTCAAGACGGTGGAACTTGCTTGCTTTCATCCCTGCGTTTCATAGCCGACCGTACAGTGTGCCAGTGTGTCGGAACTACGGCAGGTCCCCCACCGGCAGGCGTCGCGATCGCATGAAGGAAAAAACACGATGTCTCGTCATATGTTCGGCTTCACTTTCACCACTTTCGTTCATGTTCTCAAGTAAACTTGTCATAGCAATGCTGATGGGTGTCTATTGGTTCTTTTCGTTGCTACCGGTTGCACAACTTCTGTGGTTACATCCATCAGAATTCAGAACGTCAGTTCGTTTGTCCGTGGAAATACAAACGAGGTGTCCTGCTGTGTGCGGATTAAAGGGACTGTCCCACCTGTGTGAAAGTTGTCGAATCACACTTAATTGTATGTCTTCATGTCAGGCGAGGTCAGCTGAACATGTTCGTGAACTTTTTTTCCGAAAAAAATGCTTATCTTGAAAGATATTCAACTTTTAGTTTTAAGCGGAAAGTTTGGTTGGTGACGTCATATGATTTTTTATAAAAATAGCAGGGAAATCCTTTGTGCTGCCAAATATATGGCACAATTTTTTGTCGACATCTATCGCGCAGAAAAAGCGAACCACCCAGTGTATAGATTGGCTTAGATTGCGAACCACCCGGGGATCGAGAAATGAAAGGCGAAAATATGCCAAGGCTGACCTTAAAACAAGTCGACTATCATTACCAGTTGGGTAAAGAGACGACGCTGTCGGTTTAGAGTCCCTATTCAAATACACGGGCCTTATTTTTTACAGATGTCAAAATCAAACTCGAAAATCTTTTTGATTAGATCATTGTGGTTGTTTAAACTGCTACCATACTTAATTGCAATGCCTAGCCATACAAATGGCTATCTCAACTCAAATTTAATGTTAAGGTGGAATAGTCCCTTTAAACTGCACTCCAGACCGTTTTAGCATGGATCCAAATAAATCCTGGACCTTTGTACATCTTGTGGCACATTGCTCATTTTAAAGGGAATAGGTCATCTTGAAAGTTGTCTTGAAATTCAACCATACGGTGCATCTTGAGCTTAAAACTACGAATATGACTTTGGACAACTGATGGATATATGCGGAGAAAGAAGTAAGTTTCTCTTTGCATTTCACGCTAAATCGTACGATAGCAGCTGGCGTTCTGGCTCCGCCCCGCTCCGCCTGACGCCAAATACAGTCTCTGACAAGGGGCCGCCGTGCCTCCCGGGCGGCTGAGCGGATATTAACGAGGCGTCGTGATCAGATACTACGTGCCAGAGAGTGTACCTGCCTCAGGCGGCGAGCGTCCATGTCCCGATCGTGACCCGGAGCAGCGGACATGAAACCGGGCCCACTAGTCCTGTGTCGAAATTACTTAACGTAGGGAGGTAATTCTTTCACCACAGCCCATTTTTAGATCTGCTCTACAAATCTGCTATCTCAGTCCAAAACCCCATGTTAAAGGTGACCTATTCCCTTGAATATATCGTGTTCTGGTGCGTGCCGACCAGTGACCGACCGTCTCTCTCGGGCAGGGTGTGCTCTCGGCGTCGACGCGGACACCATGCGGCGCCCGATGCTGCTGCCGCACAAAGTGATGCGCCGCCACCTGCTGGTGCTCGCTGTCTGGACACTGTGCTGCTACGCCGTCTACAGGTGAGGCCGGCCGCCGACCGTCGCGACGGTAGATCTCCTAGAGGAGAAAAGCTTCACCAGTGTCTTCTGGGACCGCTGACTATTCCCAGGCGAAGACGACGCATGGGGCCAGGAAGACTCCCCCGACCGTGGCAGGAAGCCTGATTATGAAATGCGAAACCGCGAAACCGCGCATGGGTGCGACACTCTTGTTGTGCATTGTAGGTTCTAGTTATTTCCAGATGGCTTACACCTCATAATCCCGAGTAAACCTTGTGAAACGGCGTCCGGCAGCCGTCGGACCTTACGAATGCAAATGCCGTTCAGAATGAAGGACCTCTGATTCACGACCGAGAGGCCGCGTCGTTTAAACATACGTTTGGGGGCTGGTGCCCTGGGTTGCAGCCGATTCCCTAACGTTTCTGGGATGGGCGCCGCATAACGGCGTAGTTGTGGTTCCCTGAAACACCACCACACCATCACATCACATCCCAGCATCACCACACCACCTATAGCGCCTCTGGTCCTCAGCGCCTCAGCATCCGACGCGTCGGTTCTGAGCCGCGGGAACGTCAGCTCTGAGCTGCGGGAACGTCAGTTCTGAGCCGCGGGAACGTCAGTTCTGAGCCGCGGGAACGTCAGTTCTGAGCTGCAGGAACGTCAGTTCTGAGCTGCGGGAACGTCAGCTCTGAGCCGCGGGAACGTCAGTTCTGAGCTGCGGGAACGTCAGCTCTGAGCCGCGGGAACGTCAGTTCTGAGCTGCGGGAACGTCAGCTCTGAGCTGCGGGAACGTCAGCTCTGAGCTGCGGGAACGTCAGTTCTGAGCTGAGGGAACGTCAGCTCTGAGCCGCGGGAACGTCAGCTCTGAGCCGCGGGAACGTCAGTTCTGATCTGCGGGAACGTCAGCTCTGAGCCGCGGGAACGTCAGCTCTGAGCTGCGGGAACGTCAGCTCTGAGCCGCGGGAACGTCAGTTCTGAGCTGCGGGAACGTCAGTTTTGAGCCGCGGGAACGTCAGCTCTGAGCTACGGGAACGTCAGCTCTGAGCTGCGGGAACGTCAGTTCTGAGCTGCGGGAACGTCAGCTCTGAGCTGCGGGAACTTCAGCTCTGAGCTGCGGGAACGTCAGCTCTGAGCCGCGGGAACGTCAGTTCTGAGCTGCGGGAACGTCAGTTTTGAGCCGCGGGAACGTCAGCTCTGAGCCGCGGGAACGTCAGCTCTGAGCTGCGGGAACGTCAGTTCTGAGCTGCGGGAACGTCAGCTCTGAGCCGCGGGAACGTCAGCTCTGAGCTGCGGGAACGTCAGCTCTGAGCCGCGGGAACGTCAGCTCTGAGCCGCGGGAACGTCAGCTCTGAGCCGCGGGAACGTCAGCGGAATTGGTATGACGTGAACGCCGACGGTGCATCGCTGGGCTAACTGGGATAAGACGGTACAACAACGGTGACAGAGCAACAACCTCAATTGCATCGCCGGCTAAGCCGACAGAATCCGTTAGATGAGAGCCAACTCTCCCAGCCAGAGGGCCAGCCAGAGGGCCAGTGGAATGCCAGGTGTCTGCAGAGTGCAGACTAACTGGGTGTAAACAGACATAGAACATTCCTCATCGCCTACACACACGCATGTATAACAGATCACGCAGGGGGATGTAGGTAGCCCGAAGTGGCACTGAACATTGTTTAAAGTTAGCATGATGGTGGCCCCCGAGTCTTGCACGTGCCTCCTTGCCGTCTTGTCGAAGACGGTACCGTGCGGTCCGGCCGATCCGACCTATCCGACCTGCGGTGACAGGCCGCAGCTGATGTAGTGCGCCGCGGCCCATGGCATTATGGAGTGGTTGGAGTATGTATTTTACCAGTACTGATTGCACGCAGCCGTGGCTGGCCACTGCTGGACCGTATCTGGCACTGTGTGCCGTCCGGCGGGGTTGGCGGGGGGCTGGCCGACCGATCACGAGGTCACCTGAGGACCCTCTCAGCACCCTCTCGCTGCTGCTATCTGGGCCACTCCGGGCCCGCCGACCCCGCTGGTGACGTCACTACATGGCCCAAGAGACCGTGATCTCGCCGAGGATGTTATGGAATCGCCCAGTGCTCGATCGTGAACCCCGATCATGTCAGGATCTCGGTCATGATCGATACGCCGTTGGAAGTTTTCAATCTGCTGCTGAAACAAGTGTATGTTGTTTGCAGCTATCTTGGTTGTAGATGAGCTGAAGAGTTTGTAATTTTTATAGTGATAGCATTTGAAGGATATATGTATGCGTTATTTCGCTTAAAAAACACCCCTCGAAAGTGAGAGGCATGCCGACTTAAAACTGGCTTTGTCGAGGAGAGGAATGCCTGTTGTTTAATCGGCTTTCAGACACATACCTATGCCGATCCTGACTAGATATCGGTGAATCATAAACCTCAAACAAGACTCGTACTTCTAATTGGATAGTTTGTTTATTCTATATTGATTAAAGGGAGTGTGCTGTGTGCCTACTGTTTTGGAATGTCAAAAATATTTTCATGCGGTAAGTAGCTGTTGGTTTTATTGTTGGATATGATGAAATTCACATCTGGAGCCCCTTTAGTTGAATTTTCACTTATATTGTTTTTTTCCTATATTTTGTTTCGATATCTATAAAACGATCGCCACTATAGTGATTTTATATAAAACGGTGCACATAAGACAATACAATTACGGTCACATCATGACAAGTTTTGATTAGATAGACAAGTTTTGCACATCATGTTCTTGCCATTGTGAACTTTATTATGTGCAAGTTTCGTAGCTCTAATTTGATATCTTCGTCGAAAAATGGCCATCGGCCATCATCGAAACGGCCATCATCGAAAAGCATGATTGCCGTTCAGGTTCTGTTCGGCTGCTGCTATCAGCGCGCACGAGCTGTTTTGTTGAATTGCTATTGGCCGGCACTAACAATATGCTAGCAGTTTAATCGATAGTTGCAGTGCTTCTAGTAGAGGACGCCCTCTGGAGTCTACCCGATAACTTTTTGCTCCCAGCAAGTTCCTGGAGTCTTTGGAATATCTCAGCAACTAGGGTGAATCTGGAGAAATTAAGTCATGGGTCAATTCAGCAAATTATGTTCTATAGACCAGTGTCAATAACCCCAAATAAGTGATGTGAGTAGGCATTCTCCCTTTAATGTGGCTTGGTTTTTCACCTCTGCCGTATATTTTGACATGAATTTATTGAGATGAATTTGAGCTGGTTTTGACGGTAGGCCCGATTTACTTTTCCTGATTTTCGTATCATCTGATACCGTGATGACTCGAGTCCAGACATGGGCCATGCCCCTAGGCGTTTTTACCATTGAATGCGGATTGTGGCAACGGACAATGCGCTATAGCACTTAGCCACTTAGGCGCATTGCAACTTATTGCTCCCTACCTACTTCTTCACATGTAAGTTTTTGCCGTTGATCAAAGTATCAGAACACCGTGGAAATAGCCAAAGATCCTATGGATCCTACGGATTCTAGGATCCGTAGGATCCATCGGATCTTTGGCAGATTTGCACGGTGTTCTGATACTTTGATCAACGGAAAAATGTATATGTGAAGAAGTAAGGAGCAATACCTACGTTGCAATGCGGCCAAGTGCTATAGCGCATTGTCCGTTGCCACAATCTGCATTCAATGGTAAAACGCCTGGGGCATGGCCCATCTCGAGTCTAATCGGTATAGCGCCGTTAGTTCCTGCACGACCTCGGACCTGCCCGTTGAAGGCGTGACACCTCGATTACAATTTCCTCAACACGTACCGCCGCACCGGACCGTGTCGAAAAGGAAAGTAATTCACTGGTCCGGATTTCATAGTCAGCCGCGCCCTGGCGACAGGCTCATACCGGGAATCCAGGGAGTCGGTGAAGTCCAGGGGAGTGGCGTGCTCAGTAACATGGGGACCGGTGCCGGCGGCCCGGTGTAGCAGGCAGTGCTCTCTGCTGTCCAGATAACCGCCCCTGGCCCAGCTCTCTCTGCGGGCCGGTCCTCTGATCCCCTGCAGGGCCGAGTGACGGTCGTGTTCATATCGCTGCGGTCACGACACGGTCCAGCCGCCTGGAAAACACAGACACCATGACACCGCGCTGCAGCAGCTGGCGGCAGACGGCTGCTGTTTTCAACTGGAGATGGGCAGGAGAGAGTAATGCGGTCCTGCAATGTCCGGTCCCGCTGGCGGCGCGAGGCAGGGTGCGGGTCCCCTCAGAGTCACGGCAGCGTCACCGAGTCGTGACCGGGGTGACAGCCAGACGGTACGCACCGCCGACTTCCCTTCAGGAGTTGCCGCTTATGCTGTCGGCTTCCGTTTTGGTCCAACCAGAGTGGGAAACTGCAATGTTTCGTGGTGGCAACCTGCTGGATTCTACGAGAATTTCGCTGCAAACTACACTGACACATTGTCGCCTCATCTATTTCACACTAGCGGGGGTACCCGGCGTTGCCCGGGAAATTAAGTACCTGGCGGCGTCTCTTCGGGCGAGTACTCTAAATTTATATTTATCCCTCACTATGCCAAGGCCACGGTCATGAATCTAATTTTAGAGTGCTCCTTCCAGTATGCCATAAGGCCACGGCCATGATCCACGGCCATGAATCTAATTTTAGAGTCCCCTTGCAGTATGCCATAAGGCCACGGTCATTAATCTAATTTCAGAGCGTTCCTCTCAGTATGCCATAAGGCCACGACTACATTGTCATTAATCTAATTTTAGAGCGTTCCTCCCAGTATGCCATAAGCCCACCAACTGATACTGGTGTTTTTTGGTGAATTTCCCACTCTTTATGCTTATTTTTAGCCAGAATTTTCCACTCCGCACCCCAGCTCCAGAGCAATCCTAGGACAGGACCCTGCCCAGACACGTTCCAATATTGGACTTTTCATGCTATCAGAATAACACAAACAAATAATACTGACTCAATAAAGCACCACTTTAAAAAATACATGCTACCAGCCACACTAATATAAATTTGGCCTAGGATCACCAGGATTAATCATATTCAACCAAGGTAGGTACCTACCTAAGTAAGGACACTGATTCAACACTGAACACAACCCAAGCGTGTTGTTTTCGTATGGCTGCATACACTGGCGGATCCAGCCTCTCTCCGTGTGTGTGTGTGTTGGGGGGCGGGCATATTTTTTTTGTGTGGCAGAACTAGGTTATATTTTATATATATATATATATATATATATATATATATATATATATATATATATATATATATATATATATATATATATATATATATATATATATATATATATATATATATATATATATATATATATATATATATATATATATATATATATATATATATATATATATATATATATATATATATATATATATTATACCCTATTTTTTTTTCTCCGCTGATTTGGGCCGGTCACCTTACTTTGGTATTCAAGTTAAGAAATTCACTTAAAAACAATTAGGTGTCAAAAACAAAATTTCGCATATCCGAGACTGCCATGTTCAAGAGAATGTCATTTCCTTTCTTTTGACGTTTTTTATTTGCAATTTGCTTCAAAACTCTGTTTTCTACGATTGTTCAGGCATTTATCGTTTTCCACCAAAAATGACATGACATGGCGTCATTAAAACGTAATTATCTCCCAAAGTACGGCATCAATTTCATTGGCATTTGGTGAGAAGACGTAGAATTGATGTAGCATCAGGTACTGAAAGTTGGATGTTGATATCGATCATAGTTTTCAAGTTATTGAGAAAATCCAGGAGGGGCAGATTCTGCCCCCCCCCCCCAGCGGGGCGCGGGTTAAGTGTCACCGGGGCTGCTTGAATTACATCAGGTGCGCTGTTTTGTCTTCTATCATTGAAAGAAAAGGATACATATAAACTTCAAATTCAATCATTCGAGAGAGAAAAAAACTTCCGTTTTCATGATTTTTGTATCTCTAAGAAAATTGTTTTTCACGTTCCGTGCTGGCAACGCGCGGTGGGGGGGGGGGGGCATACTTGTATTGAATTCCCCTTTCAGATTCCTGTGGGGGGAATTTTCCCCTGATGTCATTTCCTTTCTTTCATTTTTCATTTTTTTCATCATTTTTCCCCTTGATCCGCCAGTGCCAGCAATTACCGCCAAGCAGAACCTCTGCCAGACACTTAGTGGAATTCATTTTCCCATTTTCCAAATTTGCATAAGTAATTGCGAAAGTTGTCATGCCGCGAAGCGGCGCGACATTTTCCAGTTTATGACTGGATAGCTGGATTTTTACTGCTGCAAAGACAATTTTTACGATTTTACGATAAATTGGGAACGCGCGGGGGGGGGGGGGGGATACTTGTATTGAATGCCCCCCCCCCCAGATTCCTGCGGGGGTGGCATTTGCCCCCCTCCCCCCCCCCCCTGGATCCGTCAGTGGCTGCATAATGAATGTCACAAAAACGCAATATATGCAGAAATGCAGAAATTCGGACCACTTAATACGAATATCATTGTATTTTTTTTTTAAATCCTCGCTTTCACAATTTTCTTGAAAACTATAGAGGTCCGATCTGGGTGGTAGTGGTACATAAACTTACCTGCCACCATGCTAATTCAGAGAATGTATGGGTTTTGGGTCCACCACCAAGGGTTTTCGAGTCCATCTCTGTCAACCGGTTTGAATTTGCCCTTTATATAGGAGATATGTTTGATGTTTTGGCGTTATCCACGATGGAACATTGGTAATTAATGCCGCCATGTGCCAAAATATGACATTACCGTATCTGCAACGAGTCATTATCAGCCTGTCGCACGGAACTGAGGTTAGCGGCTGAATATTCCATTCACTATCTGACATTTGCTGCAGTCGAGGTCATTTCAATTTCGAATATGCTACGTTGCTTGACTTCGAGTTAGGAACGACGTCTCGCCCTCAGTGGCGCTTTGTAGTACTTCACCGTACTAAGAAAAGTTATTTGGTAAAATGAGCAAATTAACTTGTTATAATTTGATACCTCATTTAAAATTAACTGACATTTTCAAAATAGCTAATGTAATGATAATGCACATGGGCGTCGGAAGCGGAGGAGGGGACGGGTGGACGCATCCCCCAACATTTTCGGATTTTAACATTACGCCTGTGGGCGTTGCATGGAAAGAATCAACTTCAAAATGCCTCCGTCCCCTCAACTTTCAGAAGGTGGCAACGCCCTTGATAATGTACAGTCGGTCTAATAAGTAGGCCTATCTTCCCTGGCTCTGGGTCTCCCACAGTAGGCAAAACGATAGCTGGGGCATTCCATGACAGATCGACCAATCCATAACACCCTACATCTCATATTTCGATACAACTACGTGTCTGGTGTTATCTGGGCCGTAGATTCACGCCGTGAAATTTGCAGCCCCGTCCGTCGAATGGTTTTCGAGTTTCAGCCTCGGCCAACTTTGTAATGTTATGCAAAACTCTAATTTTCGAAGGTAATATGAATGGAGCGATAGTTCATTTTAGTCCGTTGATAGGCATCAGGTATGATAACAGAGGTCAAATGTCAAGTAACAGCAGATGTATTACTATTTTTCGTTTATCATTGAGCCATCTATCTCCGGTATTTTTACATTTCTTGGTTACCGTTTTCAAATATTGCCTCCACATTGTTTCCCTAGCTGTTCCCTTTCGACAAACTCTTCCCATTGTCCCGTGCTATAATAACAACACATCAGTCTCCCTCCGAGTAGTTTCGTTTCTCGGTCCTACAGAGCGGCGGCGGCTCTTCTCATTGTCCCGTGCTATAATAACAACACATCAGTCTCCCTCCGAGTAGTTTCGTTTCTCGGTCCTGCAGAGCGGCGGCGGCTCTTCCCATTGTCCCGTGCTATAATAACAACACATCAGTCTCCCTCCGAGTAGTTTCGTTTCTCGGTCCTACAGAGCGGCGGCGGCTCTTCCCATTGTCCCGTGCTATAATAACAACACATCAGTCTCCCTCCGAGTAGTTTCGTTTCTCGGTCCTACAGAGCGGCGGCAGCTCTTCCCATTGTCCCGTGCTATAATAACAACACATCAGTCTCCCTCAGAGTAGTTTCGTTTCTCGGTCCTACAAAGCGTCGGCGGCGGTGTGTCGCCCGGTCGCCGCCGAATCAATAGATTGACTCCCCCACCCCACACTAATGAAACTGTCCCTCACCCGGTTAATTATCGCCAGTAATGGGATTGGGCCCCGGCTCATATTGTCAAACGACGGATTAAGGAAACGGTAAGACGAGTCCGCGAATAATTGTCTGATTCCTGGCTGTGGTGCGCTAAACTGATGGTCTGTTTATTGCTGAGCAAATTAGCATTGTCCGAGGGCTGTCCAGTGCGAAGGAGCCTGACCATCCTGTCGAGTAGATTGGAATGCTGGGATTAACCCAGTGCGAAGGAGCCGGACCATCCTGTCGAGTAGATTGGAATGCTGGGATTTACCCAGTGCGAAGGAGCCGGACCATCCTGTCGAGTAGATTGGAATGCTGGGATTTACCCAGTGCGAAGGAGCCTGACCATCCTGTCGAGTAGATTGGAATGCTGGGATTTACCCAATGCGAAGGAGCCGGACCATCCTGTCGAGTAGATTGGAATGCTGGGATTTACCCAATGCGAAGGAGCCGGACCATCCTGTCGAGTAGATTGGAATGCTGGGATTTACCCAGTGCGAAGGAGCCTGACCATCCTGTCGAGTAGATTGGAATGCTGGGATTTACCCAATGCGAAGGAGCCGGACCATCCTGTCGAGTAGATTGGAATGCTGGGATTAACCCAGTGCGAAGGAGCCGGACCATCCTGTCGAGTAGATTGGAATGCTGGGATTTACCCAGTGCGAAGGAGCCGGACCATCCTGTCAAGTAGATTGGAATGCTGGGATTTACTTGATGGCCGAGTTCTGCATGCTCAATCCACTGACTCGAGCACATTAGACAAATAGATATACACTACTGCCAGAGGGTCCGATAACCAGGACCTGGTACCCATCGGACATTAGCGGGGCTGCCAGAGGGTCCGATAACCAGGACCTGACACCCATCTGACATTAGCGGGGCTGCCAGAGGGTCCGATAACCAGGACCTGGTACCCATCTGACATTAGCGGGGCTGCCAGAGGGTCCGATAACCAGGACCTGGTACCCATCTGACATTAGCGGGGCTGCCAGAGGGTCCGATAACCAGGACCTGGTACCCATCTGACATTAGCGGGGCTGCCAGAGGGTCCGATAACCAGGACCTGGTACCCATCTGACATTAGCGGGGCCTGAAGTGGCGATTCCTGAATACAGTCGGAGAGCACTTCCCCCGAAATGACCGCCGGCCAGCGATCCTTTATCAGTGTGATCAGCACAGTCACGCACGGCGAATGGACCACTCGCCGCTTTGTGAGGTGAACTGGAGTTGGACTCGAGTGATTCGGAGGGCGTGCACCCTTTGAGGCTGTCCAGACCAGCGAACAGCGATGACGTCTGTGGCTGTAGCCTGTAGCCAATTATGCCGGCACCGTATGCTCTGTGGTTGGTGTTTTCCTCCAATGTCTCCGGCTCGCGGCGAAAGTAGGAGTGAAGGTCGGAGTGGCTTCCATCCTCGCTGTCACCGGACCACGGCGGCTTACATTCGGCTCTTTCTGTCTGTTTGCACAGTCGTCAACACACTGAATGTGGAGCTTAGCGATGCTCGGACCATTTTGCAACGGTACAGCGGTTAAGCCTGCCTGCGATGTCAACCGTGATGAACATGAATGTAGGCGGGCATCCCGGTCCCGTCCGCCCTGCTCGGCCGCCGGTCGCCGGCAGACCCTGCTGGATAGCTCACGCTCCGATCAGGTGGCAGGCGCCGCCTGCCTGGCAACCAACTGCCAGGCTAAACTTGTACTCCGATCAGGTGGCAGGCGCCGCCTGCCTGGCAACCAACTGCCAGGCTAAACTTGTACTCAGCCATCGGACGTCTCGAATGGTGCAGGTATTATCCAGTCTGTTATCCGACCGACGCTGATCGCAGGAGCTTAGGACGTAGCGTCGGGACGTTCAAGGTCCAGCTGGGAGGCCTGATCTGAGTGCCAATCACGGGTCTGAGTCATGTTACCATGGTTCCGGTGTCGTTTGCTAGGCCGCCCCGTCACCGGCGATGATGCATAGTTCACGGAAGTTGCGCCCTCGAGTCGTGCCGGTCCCGTATTGCCTGGTATCGCAGTCGCGCTGCTGGGGACTCTACATAAGCTGGAGGCACGACCCAGTCCCCCTCCCGGTGTGACGAAGCTGCCTCACGCCGCCGTGTCGCGGATGTAGCGTGACCCCTGACCAAACTGCTTGGCTGCTGAATCACGATGCTGCTGAACAAACGGGATGCTGAATCACGATTGTTGAGGCAATTCACATATTAGCAACATGGTTTCAGATATCAAAACCCTGCGCTGCTCATATGTACACAATTTAGTTTATGTTTAGCGAGGTTTGCTAGCACGGAACTCTTGGACGTTTCACATACAATTTTTTGTCTCTCGTATGATTGGAATAAAGCTCAATATTTCTTAAAGCATTCCGCACACTTTACCATGTTTTTTGTTGTTGTACCAAGTAGTATTTGGCTGCGTGCGGGTTGGCACTCACGGAGGACTACCATATGACTTCCAACTGTTACTGCTGACTCAGAGTCGTCGTCGTCAGCTCGTCTCTGCTCATCATCCCACATTGTTTTCTTCCTCGCTTTCGCCTACTCGATGTAGATTGTAGACCATCCAGACCATGTGTGTGAGCTTCCCTTCCCTCTCATCCCATCCACCAGCCCGTGGGCTTCCCGCCGGCCCAGTCACCAGCCCGAATGTCTGCCCAGCCACCATGCGCCATCCGTGGGCTTCCCGCCGGCCCAGCCACCATGCGCCATCCGTGGGCTTCCCGCCGGCCCAGCCACCATTCGCCATCCGTGGGCTTCCCGCCGGCCCAGCCACCATGCGCCATCCGTGGGCTTCCCGCCGGCCCAGCCACCATTCGCCCTCCGTGGGCTTCCCGCCGGCCCAGCCACCATGCGCCATCCGTGGGCTTCCCGACGGCCCAGCCACCATGCGCCATCCGTGGGATTCCCGCCGGCCCAGCCACCATTCGCCCGCCATCCGTGGGCTTCCCGCCGGCCCAGCCACCATTCGCCAGCCCGTATCGGTCACGTGACTGTGACTGGTGCGGACGGTCGCAGCTGCCACTGCTGGGAGCGTTGTACCATGACCAAACACAGCGCCGAGGTTCATGGCCGCCGCTACCTACCATCAGCGTCCGCCATGCCCTGTTCAATTCATTACCCAGTGCACACCCCGCCCCGCCCCCGTCTCCGCCCCATCCTCTCCCCCGTCTCCGCCCATCCTCTCCCCCGTCTCCGCCCCATCCTCTCCCCCGTCTCCGCCCCATCCTCTCCCCCGGTCCGCCCCATCCTCTCCCCCGGTCCGCCCCATCCTCTCCCCCGGTCCGCCCCATCCTCTCTCCCGTCTCCGCCCCATCCTCTCCCCCGGTCCGCCCCATCCTCTCCCCCGGTCCGCCCCATCCTCTCCCCGGTCCGCCCCATCCTCTCCCCCGGTCCGCCCCATCCTCTCCCCCGGTCCGCCCCATCCTCTCCCCGGCCCGCCCCGTTCTCTCCCCCGTCTCCGCCCCATCCTCTCCCCGGTCCGCCCCATCCTCTCCCCCGTCTCCGCCCCATCCTCTCCCCCGGCCCGCCCCATCCTCTCCCCCATCTCCGCCCCATCCTCTCCCCGGTCCGCCCCATCCTCTCCCCGGCCCGCCCCATCCTCACCCCCGGTCCGCCCCATCCTCTCCCCCGGTCCGCCCCATCCTCTCCCCGGTCCGCCCCATCCTCTCCCCGGTCCGCCCCATCCTCTCCCCCGGTCCGCCCCATCCTCTCCCCCGGTCCGCCCCATCCTCTCCCCGGTTCGCCCCATCCTCTCCCCGGCCCGCCCCATCCTCTCCCCCGGTCCGCCCCATCCTCTCCCCCGTCTCCGCCCCATCCTCTCCCCCGTATCCGCCCCATCCTCTCCCCCGGCCCGCCCCATCCTCTCCCCCGTCTCCGCCCCATCCTCTCCCCGGTCCGCCCCATCCTCTCCCCCGTCTCCGCCCCATCCTCTCCCCCGGCCCGCCCCATCCTCTCCCCCGTCTCCGCCCCATCATCTCCCCGGTCCGCCCCATCCTCTCCCCGGCCCGCCCCATCCTCTCCCCGGCCCGCCCCATCCTCTCCCCCGTCTCCGCCCCATCCTCTCCCCGGTCCGCCCCATCCTCTCCCCGGTCCGCCCCATCCTCTCCCCCGGTCCGCCCCATCCTCTCCCCCGGTCCGCCCCATCCTCTCCCCGGTCCGCCCCATCCTCTCCCCGGCCCGCCCCATCCTCTCCCCCGGTCCGCCCCATCCTCTCCCCCGTCTCCGCCCCATCCTCTCCCCCGTCTCCGCCCCATCCTCGCCCCGGTCCGCCCCATCCTCTCCCCCGGTCCGCCCCGGACGGTGGCCGGCCCGCCCCATCCTCTCCCCCGTCTCCGCCCCATCCTCTCCCCGGTCCGCCCCATCCTCTCCCCCGGTCCGCCCCATCCTCTCCCCGGTCCGCCCCATCCTCTCCCCGGTCCGCCCCGGACGGTGGCCGGTCCGCCCCATCCTCTCCCCCGGCCTGCCCCGGACGGTGGCCGGCCCGCCCCATCCTCTCCCCCGGTCCGCCCCATCCTCTCCCCGGTCCGCCCCGGACGGTGGCCGGTCCGCCCCATCCTCTCCCCCGGCCCGCCCCGGACGGTGGCCGGCCCGCCCCATCCTCTCCCCCGGTCCGCCCCATCCTCTCCCCGGTCCGCCCCGGACGGTGGCCGGTCCGCCCCATCCTCTCCCCCGGCCCGCCCCGGACGGTGGCCGGCCCGCCCCATCCTCTCCCCGGTCCGCCCCATCCTCTCCCCGGCCCGCCCCGGACGGTGGCCGGCCCGCCCCATCCTCTCCCCGGTCCGCCCCGGACGGTGGCCGGCCCGCCCCATCCTCTCCCCGGTACGCCCCATCCTCTCCCCGGTCCGCCCCGGACGGTGGCCGGTCCGCCCCATCCTCTCCCCCGGCCCGCCCCGGACGGTAGCCGGCCCGCCCCATCCTCTCCCCCGGTCCGCCCCATCCTCTCCCCGGTCCGCCCCGGACGGTGGCCGGCCCGCTCCATCCTCTCCCCGGTCCGCCCCGGACGGTGGCCGGCCCGCCCCATCCTCTCCCCCGTCTCCGCCCCATCCTCTCCCCGGTCTGCCCCGGACGGTGGCCGGCCCGCCCCATCCTCTCCCCGGTCCGCCCCGGACGGTGGCCGGCCCGCCCCATCCTCTCCCCCGTCTCCGCCCCATCCTCTCCCCCGGCCCGCCCCGGACGGTGGCCGGCCCGCCCCATCCTTTCCCCCGGTCCGCCCCATCCTCTCCCCGGTCCGCCCCGGACGGTGGCCGGCCCGCTCCATCCTCTCCCCGGTCCGCCCCGGACGGTGGCCGGCCCGCCCCATCCTCTCCCCCGTCTCCGCCCCATCCTCTCCCCGGTCTGCCCCGGACGGTGGCCGGCCCGCCGCATCCTCTCCCCGGTCCGCCCCGGACGGTGGCCGGCCCGCCCCATCCTCTCCCCGGTCCGCCCCGGACGGTGGCCGGCCCGCCCCATCCTCTCCCCGGTCCGCCCCGGACGGTGGCCGGCCCGCCCCATCCTCTCCCCGGTCCGCCCCGGACGGTGGCCGGCCCGCCCCATCCTCTCCCCGGTCCGCCCCATCCTCTCCCCGGTCCGCCCCGGACGGTGGCCGGCCCGCCCCATCCTCTCCCCGGCCCGCCCCGGACGGTGGCCGGCCCGCCCCATCCTCTCCCCGGTCCGCCCCGGACGGTGGCCGGCGGCGTCATGGGTGAGATGACCCAGAGGCTGAGAGCGCATCGAAGCGCGAGACGACTGCGTTCCGGTGCGCCACTGTCCCGTGCGAGTGCCCGCTCGTGCAGGTGCCGTGTACGTTCACTTTCGTCGACGGGCTGCGTGCACTCTTTGCTGGTTGGGTAGCTCTGTTAGATGTCTGGGAGGGATTACTTGGCCGAAACGCGGGCTGAGAACCGGGAGACACCCCGGAACCATGCCACTACGGAGCTGTTTCTGCCAACGGAGCTCAGGTCTCTCTTGGGGAGGCTAGGTGACTAGGTCCGTTCAGTGAGCCCGCCATTGAACGTCCGCAGTTGGGCCCATCAGCAGGGGCTCCGCCACAGGGGGGACGCGGGGACGTGTCCCCCCAACATTTTCGGATTTTAACATTACGCCTATGGGCGTTCATGGAAATAATCGACTTCAGAATGCCTCCGTCCCCCAACTTTCGGAAGGTGGCGTTGCCCTTGCCCATCAGATTAGAATAGCTCACAGCAGGTAAGCTCGATAGTGCCAATTGGCCCAAGAAGACCGGTTTCCGGATGGATTACTGGGAACTGAGCAGCCTAGTGCTGAGAGGAGATTGATGTTTTTGACACCAATTACATTGTTGAATCGGGCTGTGAAAAGCGGCACATGAGATACTTAGCGATCTACTTTCGACCTGCGGTCATCAATAAGCTTTGGACACTTAAAGTGTGCTATTCTGAGAGCCTGCCACCCTGTCCCATCTTTGTGTTCAGCTTTACTAGTGCTACTGGGCGGCCCCTACACACTACACAGGTGCCGGCCATCAGCGCCTTTTGTTGCAATGACGGGACTCCTAAAAATCGTACTAATAAAATAAAATAAAATCTCCACGCAACCACGCCGGTTGGAACCGTGCATGATGCGGGCCGATTGTTAATTCCCCCAACTTGACACCTTCGTTCTGACTCTCTACCGACTTATTGTTGATAACAAGGTCGGTGTCCAGTGAGCCCGCTCCTGTTCACTGGCGCGTGACAGGCGGCGACAGGCTCGCTCCAGAAACACGAGCCGTCTCGACCCGCCCCCACGCGATCGTCCCAGCCCATTCGGACAGGAACAGGGAGAAACCCGCTGGAACACCACACGGCCACACATGGTTGTCAGGGAGAAACCCGCTGGAGCACCACACGGCCACACATGGCTGTCAGGGAGAAACATGCTGGAGCACCACACGGCCACACATGGATGTCAGGGAGAAACCCGCTGGAACACCACACGGCCACACATGGATGTCAGGGAGAAACCCGCTGGAGCACCACACGGCCACACATAGCTGTCGGGGAGAAACCCGCTGGAACACCACACGGCCACACATGGATGTCAGGGAGAAACATGCTGGAGCACCACACGGCCACACATGGATGTCAGGGAGAAACCCGCTGGAGCACCACACGGCCACACATAGCTGTCGGGGAGAAACCCGCTGGAACACCACACGGCCACACATGGCTGTCCGGGAGAAACCCGCTGGAGCACCACACGGCCACACATGGCTTTCAGGGAGAAACCCGCTGGAACACCACACGGCCACACATGGCTGTCAGGGAGAAACCCGCTGGAGCACCACACGGCCACACATGGCTGTCTGGAGCACCACACGGCCACACATGTCTGTCAGGGAGAAACCCGTTGGAGCACCACACGGCCACACATGGCTGTCAGGGAGAAACCCGCTGGAACACCACACGGCCACACATGTCTGTCAGGGAGAAACCCGCTGGAGCACCACACGGCCACACATGGCTGTCAGGGAGAAACCCTCTGGAGCACCACACTGCCACACATGGCTGTCAGGGAGAAACCCGCTGGAGCACCACACTGCCACACATGGCTGTCTGGAGCACCACACGGCCACACATGGCTGTCAGGGAGAAACATGCTGGAGCACCACACGGCCACCCATGGCTGTCCGCCAGCAGAGACATATGGTAGCCTAGATCGCAACCGCGGCCGGCTGACGACAGACCGACCGTCTGGCGACAGACCGACCGTCTGTCTGACAGCGTGATTACAGCGGGAAACAGGCAGGCCGGACAGACAGGATACTTAGCAGGACGCGGCAAACAGTTCAGCTTTTGCTCTGTCATCGTAAGAAACCGGCAGCTGACGCAGCAGCGTACCCAGGATTCACTCCAGGAGGGGGACATTTTTGCTCAGGGGGCATAAAGTACCCCCACCAAAACGAGCTCACCGGATTTGGCCCACTATATTTTAAACGGGCATATTTTCACAATTTTTTCCTAAAAACAAACAAAAAATCATTCATTGTTTCGACCAAAAGGGCCACATACAGACCTTCAGGGTGAGGGCAATTGCCCCATTTGCGCCCCCCCTTGTGTACGCCTATGAGCTGACGCCGCATGCCTGACAGTGACTAACTGGCAGCTTGGCTCAACGAAGGAACGGCGTGAGTTAGAGCCTCCAGATGATGGTTCTTTCCCAACCTGATGTCCGCTTCGAAGGTGGTAGGCAATCCTTCATACACTGTCTGCACGTGGCGTGGAATAAAGTTCGATATCTTCATTTGCTTGTTCGCACCATCGAGCGATGGTTCTTTCCTTATTATGGGCGCCATATAACCATGGGAGTTGCGCAGTGGCGGCGGAAGGTATTTTCGGATGGGGGGGGGGGGGGGAGAAACCCAGGGCGCTCCCTCGGGCCAAGCGCTCCCCAAAACAAAACATAAAAAATGGCGCGAAATGAGAGAAAAAAACTCGGATTAGGCCACAATATTATACCAGTAAAACGCCTTTTTGGGCGATGACCGAGCGGGCGCGCTCTGGTAAAGCTAAAACAGGTTTGAAATATGAAACAGTACGGGAGCACACGTGCGCATTGACGGTGTCCCAATAATGAGCAACACATTCAATAGTTTTACCGTGGTTATATCCTAGTATGCATTGTTTTAGGAACGTTCAGCTGAATGGAGATGTACAAAGTAAATGGCGCTTCCCTGGGACATACTACATAAAAACAATAACATGTATTAAAGTGAAATATTCACCTTTTGATTTATTTATCTGAATTTTTCTTTGACACATGTATGGCTTCAAATTGATCGTTCCTCAATTTGAAAGTGAAATCACATTTTCTATTTCAAAAATTAAATTATGCAAAAATTAAAAAAAAATGTACTAACATATGGTGACAAACAGTATAATCCATCACTATCTCTGATTTGAATGTTATTTGTAAACCAGTCATAGGGCCAACAATGAAGTAAGTGCTCCAAGAAGCGTGGCAACGTCCCTGATTGGTCAATGAAACAAATCGCATACACTAAATACGTCACCGTCCTTGGCCAAGTTAATCTGCGGAATGCATCACGGTTTTCTTAAACGTTTAGCCCAGCCTGGCAAGACCAGCTGGCAAACATGGAAGAGCGCAAGCGGGCGGCCGAGGCTCCTGTCAAGGACAGAGCTGTGGCACAGCCCCAGGCTAGTTGGCCAGCCGCCACCTACGCCGAGGTCCTCGCTGCGAGGTCGCCTCCCCCCTCTCGAGGTCAGCGCCGACACGGTCCCCAGACCGGAAGTCCGACCGCAGGCCCAGAGGGCAGAACCAGCCCCACCACCTCTCGGGACGCGACGGGGAACTCTCCCCCGCCTCCCACCCAACCGATGTGCCCCGAAGCGCTGCCAAAGTCTCGGGGACGACCCACCGCCCCCGGGACCCCGGCTCAGGACGTAGAGTCCCAGTCGGAGCGCGGCACCGAACCACGTGACCAACATGATGCGCCACCGCCACCGCCGTGTGCAGCGCCCACGTCAGATGCGCCACCGCCACCAAGGCACGCGCCAACTCCCTCTGACGCGCCACCGCCATCGCTGCGCTGCGATGCTACGAGTGCGCTGTCATTCCCGGAGACGGGTCTGGCTGCTCCACGCACAGAGCCACCATCGTCCCCCGGCAGCACTTGCAGCCAGTCCTCCAACCCTCCTTACAGCCCCCCCTCGCCAGCCAGCCCCGGGGCCGGCTCTGAGCTGTCCTACAGCTATGACGACATGTCGGCGAACAGTGGCGCCGACACGCCGCCCGGAGCCGGGCAGCTGGGGACTCCCATCCTGACACTCAAAACACGGATCCCTCAACCATCCCCATCCCCCCACAGACACCGCCACACCAGGGCCGCAGCGAGGCGCGCTCTGGACCGTAAACTTTAATTATGGCTTCCCCACACACGGAATTTGTCCTCCAGTGGAACAAATTCCGTGGGCTCTAGATCTCTGGTGCTCTAGATCAAGGGCTCTAGATCTCTGGTGTCCCACTGGGGGCAATTCAAACATTATATATTAAATAACAATCCGTTAGCAGCCGCCGTTCAGGAAACCCATTTTATTGACGCCGACTTTATTAACTATACCTTTAAAATCCCCGGTTTCAGTCTATATACACATAACGTGAACACAAAGCCGCGCCGAGGCGGCTCGGCCTTACTCATTTCAAACAATCTTTTGCATCACCAAATTGATCTTAAAACAACCCTAGACGCAGTCGGCGTCAATATTAAAATCGCTCAGCTAGAAATTACTTTAATCTCTATTTATTTCCGTCCAAATGAGGACATAGACATTGATTCTTTTTCTCAGCTTATTAAAAATATTAACACCCCATGTCTGATTATGGGCGATTTCAACGCGCATAGTCGGGCTTGGGGCTGCCTTCTGGACTCTCGCCGCGGCCAAATTATGCTGGACCTACTGGACCGGCATAATTTGGTCTTCCTTAACGATCAATCACACACACACGTACACCACTCAGGAGGCGAGGTGACTTACAGCGCCATTGACCTCGCCTTCACCACACCACGCATCGCGACACTTTTCACATTTAATGTGCAATCTGATCCTCTTTTTAGCGATCATTTCCCAATTCACTTAGAATTGCAAGCCCCTTCAGGGCAAACAAATTTTTACTCCCTGCCTAGATGGAACCTTCGCAAAGCAGACTGGTCCTCCTTTCAAAAACACATTGACAACTAGTCACCCCGCAGACTCCCAGACCGACATTAACACATTTTTAAACACTATTCTCGCATCAGCACATCAGCACATTCCACACACACACACACACACACACACACACACACACACAACACCACCCGCGACAGCGTACTGCCCCGTGGTGGAACACAGAATGCCAGAGAGCTGTCGCCCTCCGGAAAAGAGCATTTAACAAATTTCAAGCATGTATTACCGCTGATAACGAAAACGAAGTACGGAGGGCCCGCTCTCTGGCAAAAACAATCATTAACAAAGCAAAACAAGAATCTTGGCAGGAATTCTCATCTACCTTTAATCGATTTACCTCCCTTTCAAAAATTTGGACATTAATTAGATCATTTTCAAATAAAAGACCACCGGCATACAAAATCCCACACTTACACATCCACAACACATCTTACACGGTCCCCCTAGAGGTGGCAACACAATTTGCCCAACACTACGCTAACATATCATCAACACAACAATGTACACCAACTTTTACTAACCAACTTAACGATAAATTTAAATCTCTTAACTTTGACTCTGACAACGTAGAAATCTATAACTCTCTTTTCACCAACTCAGAGTTAACATACGCTATTAGTAAATGTGGTAAAACTTCCGTAGGGCCAGATCAAATTGACTACTCCTTCTTTAAAAACTTGACGGAGACTGGTCTCACTAACTTACTAGCAGCCTTCAATACCATGTGGTATGATGGCACTTTCCCTGAATCTTGGCATAGTAGTACGCTAATTCCTATACTAAAACCTAGCAAACCTAAATCTTCTCCCGCTAGCTATCGCCCTATTTCTCTAACAAGTTGTGCATGTAAACTATTCGAACGCATGGTTAATGGACGTATCAGGACATACATTGAATCAAGCAACTTACTTTCCCCATACCAAAGTGGTTTTCGACCCGGTCGATCCACTGCGGACAATTTAGTTGGTATTATCGACTCTGTCCAACGCGGCTTTCGAGAGAAGGAGGTCACAGTTGCCCTCTTCCTTGATTTGAGAGCTGCGTTTGACAGAGTCAATAAGACTGCACTTCTAGTAAAGGTCCATAAGGCCGGAATTCGAGGTAGACTTGCCAAGTTTATAATAAACTTTTGAGAAAATAGAACTTTTAATGTAAGGTGCGGTAACACATATTCTTCAAATCATAATCAGGACCAAGGTGTCCCACAGGGATCGGTTCTCTCCCCAACTCTATTTTTAATCATGATTAACGACATTTTCAGTAATATTAACAAGATCGACAAAGGTCTTAAATTTTCAATGTACGCTGATGACCTGGTGGTGTGGCTCTCCCACCCCAGTGTTGATCAAGCCAGCAAAATTCTACAACTAGTCCTCATTGATATAAAGGTATGGTGCGACCAATGGGGTCTGGAAGTTTCTCCAAGTAAATCTGCATCCTTGATTTTCTCGAAAAAAGCTGTATATGTGGAACCCTACATTCCATTAAAATATAACAATCAAATTATCCCTTTTGTCAAATCATTCAAATATCTGGGAGTGACGCTCGACACCCGTCTTTCGTTCATCCCACATTTCAATGATTTAGTACAGAGATGCACGCGACGAATAAATATTATGAAGTCGTTAACTGGAAGAGAGTGGGGCGCAGACCGCTCCACTCTTCTCAAGTTATATACTTCCCTGATACGACCAATCCTGGACTATAACGCATTCTTATTTGATGATATATGTTCCAAAAAAAATGAAAAATTGCAAACCGTCCAGAACACTGCCTTGCGGATCGTGACAGGGGCCTGTCGCACCACCAACACCACAAACTTACACATCGACACAAACATACCCACACTCTGCCGCCGACGCAAATACACACTACTTAGATTCTACGCCAGAGCAAGTTCACACCCCACACGCCCAACATTCCACATCTTAACCCACCCCGCACCCACAAGACGACAAACACTACTACAAAAACGACACCCACTTATCAGTCACAGAATCAGACGAACACTCACACTATTCAACATCCCACACATCAACACAATGCCAACACCACCACTCACACCTCACTGGCTCGACACAACACCAGACACACACCGCCTCTTCACACACAACAAAAACACAGTCACGGCGGCAGAGACACATACTCTCTTCCACGAACACAAAGCACAACACAACACATACACATACATATACACCGACGGTTCACGGCGCGACGGCCGAACTGGCTGTGCATATTTTTCAAACACGGTTAACAGTAACTTCAGACTCCCAGACACAAATAGCGTATATACAGCGGAACTATCATCAATTTTATTAGCATTAATATATGTTAAAAAGGAAAAATTTAAAGAAGTAGTCATTTGCACAGACTCGTCTGCCTCGCTCTCAGCCATTTCCTCGATTAGTGACTGTAGAAATCCGATAGTATTTCAAATAAGACAGATAATTAAGCATTTAAGCAGCAGTATCAAATTCCTCTGGATCCCAGGACACGCTGGTATCCCGGGAAACGAGGAAGCTGACAAATTAGCGAAATTGAGCCTAGAATTACCTTCAGAAAACCATATTCCAAGTCCTGTATGTGACGTTTTAAATTATATAAACTCTCAACTTAGCATATTGCGCCAGCGCGAGTGGGATGCTGCTCCGCATTTTCATCTTCATCCGATCAAGCCGAAAGTCCAACATTTTATATCTAGTCACCAGAATTGTATAGAAAAAGAAATAGTATTAGCACGTCTTCGCCTCGGTCACACAAAAATTACGCATTATCGTATTATAGCCAATCTTCCGCCACCAAATTGCCAACATTGTCCAGGTTATCCGCGCTACACAATTGAACATTTACTAATTACTTGCCCAGTACACAACGTCAAACGTCAGAACATTATTAATTACACGCAACAAAATAGCATCACATTAAATCTCCAAACACTGTTAGGTGATAATTATCCCGAACTGACAAGCCTCCTCTTCGATTTTCTCTACCAAACACGACTAGTTAAGCAAATATAACAGGGGTTTTTGGCCTAGCGCAATTTTGGCTCTCCGCGCAGGTTTTTTCCCCTTTGCGTTAGACGCTGGGTTTTTATTATTCAGGACTTTTCTCCCAGCTAAATACATCCCACAACCAGGTCTCGCCGGGGCGCCGGAGCCAGGGAGACTGGCAACAGTCTCCCGTTGTTGCAATGATGGCACCCAGGCTCCATCAACACTGACATTGTGTACAAGTGTATGTGTGTTCGCGAGTGTATGTAATAAAATGTGTATGTACGTGTGTCTCGTGTTTTACTTATTTTTGGCCTTGAACGAAATACTTAACGTAAGGTTATATATTATATTTACTTTGAACACTTCATTAACGTAAAATAGATGCCCTACTCCCTAGCAAGCTCCGGGTCACATAAACCGGTTAACGTAACTCTTTTCCTGGCAAATTGCCAGAAGTAGTTCCCCCCCCCCGGAAAATGGCTATAGGCCGGTCCGGGGAAGTAATAATTAAAAAAGAAAAGAAAAAAAAGTGTATTGATTACGAGCGAGCGCGAAGCGCTCGCTCGTCCTTCCGTGGTAACGAGCGAGCGCGAAGCGCTCGCTCGTCTTTCCGTGGTGTATGGGAAAAATTTGATTATGAGCGGCCCGGCCCGGCCCGGCCCGTGGCGACGCTTTTGAGATACTTATATCTCTGCAACCGCACGTCCGATTGACAAGCGGACTTCTTTGCTTAGCAGCCCCATCTAACCTACCCTGTTTGAGACCAGTGCCGACTCGTGTGGGTGACTACCACTGCGCGTGGCGCGTGCTGCGTGAGGGGTGTTGAAAAGTATTTTCTCGCAATAACTCCGCAACGGCTGGGCAGATTATGTGCAAATTTCGTGTGTGGTTAGGGACCCATCAGCCGCCACTTTCACACAACTCAGGGGTGGAGTGACTGCACGTGCGCACGTGCACACCCCTATTCTATATCTCAGGAACGGCTGAGCCGATTGTGTTCAAATTTGGCGTGTGGTTAGGGACCTCTCATCCGCCAGTTTCCCACAAGTCAGGGATGGGTGCCTCTGCACGTGCGCACGTGCACACCCCTATTCTGTATCTCAGGAACGGCTGAGCCGATTGTGGTCGAATTTGATGTGTGGTTAGGGACCTCTCAGCCGCCGCCTTTCCACAAGTCAGGGGTGGGGTGGCTTTCCACGTGCGCACGTGCACACCCCTATTCTATATCTCTGGAACGGCTGAGCCGATTGTGTTCAAATTTGGTGTGTGGTTAGGGACATCTCAGTCCCCACTTTCCCAGAAGTCAAAGGTGGGTGCCTCTGCACGGGCGCACGTGCGCACCCTTTTTTGTATCTCAGAAACTACTTGCCCGATCGAGTTGAAATTTCCCATACATTTCCTTCGCGCTCGCTCGTTCATCGCCAACTACGGCGTCTTACGCTTATATATGGCTCGTGCAGTAACACTCAAACAGATCGGATTAAAACAAAATGATACATTTCTGCGCCAGAGTGGAGGAAGCACGACCATATTTCTGACGTAATTCGGAGTATGGGGTGGCTCACTGCTTAACAGCTGGTTCACTATCACACGGCATCATCAGTACTCAAGACAATCATCACAGGCACACCACCGTACATAGCAGACACCATCGGGGCACCAGCTCACACAGTACACGATCACAGCACACGCCGACCGACCCACCGCACTCTACCACGGATACGGACAGAGGCCGGCAGGCGCCGATTGTGTTACCGCGGTGTGAAACTCCCGAATTATTTACACGTCGAGCCAAATGTACCGCCTCGAAAAGCATTGAAGAACGCTGTGCTATCACCCGATGTGACCTGATTTAGGCTATGGCAGTTTATATATTTTAGTTGGTTTTTAGTTGTATGTTTATCGCTCAGCACTGTTATATTAGCTACTGTTTTCAGCATTGGTATTTTTATCTGTATTTTATTGTATTGTTTAATTTTAGGTTGTGTTCTCGTTGTCCGTGTGTTCATCCCTGAAGGTAGTCGTTCCCATCACATCCCTATGTATTGTTTTATCGGACTGACGTGTCATAGTGAAAAACCACTTAATGGATTGCGTGGATCATTGGCAAATATATATGTCTATGTTCTATGTGGAAAGGCTTTACCTATATGCTAGTATGAGAGGGTCCTTACGAGGCCTGAGAGAAGGCGTCTAAGAGTGCCTTTGTAATACCTGAGAATTCCCTAGACTTATCCACGAGGGCCATTGTCAGGCCCGAGAGGGTCCTGTGCCAGTTTGAGATTCTGAAATTATCGGCTATTCTGAACGACATTGGTCAGTCGGAGGCTCAGCCAAAACTTTGGTTTGAGGCGCCGTCCGACACAAGGCCAAAACTCGTGTGGCTTTATTTTTGCGTTAAGAGCTGATTTAAAGCAAACTTGTTGTACCTGTTCCTTACATTTGCTTTTACAATCATGAAATGTGTCATTTTTTGGCCGATTCCAATCGTTTTGTTAACCCGCGCACTGCAGGGGGGGGCTGATTTCCGCCCCCCTCAGGTTTTTCAAAGATAGCGAAAAAACGGCGGCGCGCAGCGCCGCTGGGTTTTGATACACCTGTTAGGACATCAATTGCGCACACTTAGAAAACAAAATATGCTCGGGTCATCTCAGGTCAGGTTACCAGACCAGGTCAAGTGACCCCACCACCAACAATGTTTGCAGTTGTGCCAAAGCCAGAGTTTTTCACCGATCAGGTTGAAACTTACAGGATGTCATGAGGGCATCAGTACTTACAATTCGTTTGTCTCGGAATTTTGATATCGGTGACCTAAGGTCAGGTCAATCTCGTAAACTCTCCATAATAAGTAAATGGGGAAATATACAAATGCTTCCTATTTCAAGGATATGCATGGTACTAGTCCAATTACTTCTGGATCATGTTATTATAGGATATTATTGATGATTCAAGTGTAAGTTTTGTTCAGTGACCCCTATTGGGTCATTTGAGGTCATGCGAGGTCACCATCACCTTTTTGTCAATAACTCTCGACATAATGAAGATAGAGAAGTAAAACTGACATCAATGTGTTTGTCTTGTCGAGACACGTCTTCCCATATGCAACATGCCCTACTTGGGTCACCACTTGACCTTGACCTTAGGTCAAATTGTTAAGTTGACTTAACAAGGTCACCATATATATAATTCAAAGAGCCTTGACAAGATAAACACAATGGCGTAAACAGTGTTTCGTTATCTTTATTAAGTAAAAAGTTAATAGCAAAAACGATTTAGCAAAACAACGGATTTTTTTCTTCTTTTTGACCTCTGGAGCCTCAAATATTGAACTCAGATCAAATCTGAGGACACCTTAGCGATTACAAATTTCACTGGCTGGCGTTTGCTTTGTTTCCGTTTGTTTCTAACTATCATCGTTTCTGAGATATATGGGAATTTCTGGAGCGATGTCCTAAAACAGGAAAAAAATGGGAAATTTGACCTTCGATGACCTCTGGTGACCTCAATTTTGACCTGACTTAAAAAAAGACTTAAATACTTTCGATAGAACATGTATGAAGCTATTAAATGCCCTTTTCCGCTTCTCGCTACGTAGCGTAGTTTTCGAGATCTCAGGGGGGGGGGGGGGGGGGGGGGCGGAAATCAACCCCGTGCAGTTCGTGTTCGGCGCAAAGCCCCTGCAGTGCGCGGGTTAAAACCGTGGCGCTGATATAGGCAGGCCCCTTGTACCCGTCCCTGTTCGCCCCCCCCAATCATTAGGAAAATCGACACCGCTGATGATAAGGCAATGATAGCACCTGTTTCCAATATAACCATCAGAGTTGCGGCGCCCTAACACCCCAATACACCACCACCACACTATTTCCTTATTAGCTCATGCTGTCATGCCTTTTATCAGAAATTCGTAAGATATAGCAAAAGTGTGTTAAGATGTCGTGGTGACAGTGAGAAAGGGCTCAACTGACGACGTTATTATCTCGAGTAATTTCGACTCGAGGGTTGTGAACTATCAACTTCGAATTTTGAACATACCTATTGCGCATCGCACAACGCTGGCCATCTAGTATATATAATAATATATTTGGTGTCAAGCTTTGCCGGCCCGAATTACGCCGAACAAAACAGGTGTTACAGCGTTGTATGTATTTAGTGGCCCCGCTCAGCTGAGGTCCCAATAGCTAATAGCATAACCATAACCAATAGCCAATAGCATCGAACTAATGCTAAAAGTTTTTCAAGCGCCGGCTGCTATCATGATAAGGCAATGATAGCAGCACCTGTGTCGCAATTCACGACCACACGACCGTTGCTGGTGGCCGGAGTGTGGCCGTCCTTACCCAGAGCTACATACAGGTCACCTCACAACTCATCGGATCCATTGTTCACTGACGTGGCGTCCAGCTATAGCCGCTTGACAGACGACGCGAGGCGGCGCCCCGAATGGTCAGCAGAAGCGGGCTGCATTGTGGCTGGCGTGTTGGTGGCACCACTGCCTCGGGCGTTCCCATTTCCACGTAGCAGAGTGTACCGTCACGTGACGCCTGTTACATTGGGTCATACCGCGTGACACGGTGTGACGGCTGACCTCATGACGGACGTCGGGGCAACGACACGGACATACAGGAGGTCCCACCGTGACTGTCCTTCCCTCCCGCTGCACCGTGACTGTTCTTCCCCTCCCGCTGCACCGTGACTGTTCTTCCCTCCCGCTGCACCGTGACTTCTCTTCCCCTCCCGCTGCACCGTGACTGCTCTTCCCCACCCGCTGCACCGTGACTGCTCTTCCCCTCCCCGCTGCACCGTGACTTATTTTCCCCTCTCCGCTGCACCGTGACTTCTTTTCCCCTCTCCGCTGCACCTTCACTTCTCTTCCCCTCCCGCTGCACCGTGACTGTTCTTCCCCTCCCGCTGCACCGTGACTGTTCTTCCCCTCCCGCTGCACCGTGACTGCTCTTCCCCTCCCGCTGCACCGTGACTTATCTTCCCCTCCCCGCTGCACCGTGACTGCTCTTCCCTCCCGCTGCACCGTGACTGCTCTTCCCCTCCCGCTGCACCTTGACTGTTCCTCCTCCCGCTGCACCTTGACTGCTCTTCCCCTCCCGCTGCACCGTGACTGTTCTTCCCTCCCGCTGCACCGTGACTGTTCTTCCCCGCCCGCTGCACCGTGACTACTCTTCCCCTCCCGCTGCCGCCACCGCTGCCGCCTCTGTGGCCGAATCGGCCGAGTGGCGTCACGAGCCCGAAAGGCGGAATATGGCGTGAAGCAGGGCAGTTTCGGACCGCGGTGCGTTCATAAACCTGATTGGCCGGTCGAATATCTGCGCTTGTCTGGCATTAACGAGCCCTGCCTAAAATGCAGCCGCCGCCGAGCAGTGTGATCGCCCATGTTGGACAGATTAGGCCGAAATGCTTTGCTGGGCTTCGTCTTATTAGCGATAGTGAATTCCATTGTAGAGTTGGTGTGGCTAACTGATGTTTGCCGTGGAAACCCGTACTCATTAAACATGAATAGTGGATATCTGTAAAGTGGAGAAGGTGTTCTGGACTTGTGTGAATCGATACGGCCAGTCGTAGTATTGCGGAATAGTCGAGTTCGGGGCCCCGTAAAATATCCACAGCTTCTGTTCACAGCTTGCTCGAAGAGTTCTCTGCGGTCTGCACCCTGTTTGATATATATATATATATATATATATATATATATATATATATATATATATATATATATATATATATATATATATATATATATATATATATATATATATATATATATATATATATATATATATATATATATATATATATATATATATATATATATATATATATATATATATATATATATTATATATATATATATATATATATATATATATATATATATATATATATATATATATATATATATATATATATATATATATATATATATATATATATATATATATATATATATATATATATATATATATATATATATATATATATATATATATATATATATATATATATATATATATATATATATATATATATGTATATATGTCAAATGAACACTTTCACTTTTAATTTGTGAACAATATATACGGATTTTTTTTAACAAATATTTTGTATGAAAAAATACAACCAAACAGGGGCCCAGCGCGGGGTGTGGGCCCTGTCCGTATGGGAGCCCCCACCGCGGGGCCCCTTAAGAAATGCGGAGACTCATAGGGGCCCCGCATTTCGTAAGTGGGCACGGGCCCGTGTGCCCCCATTCCTTGTGTGCGCCTCTGGGCCCTTCGGATGCAAATATAAAATGTAAAACTTTGATTTTCATTTGTAAAAAATCATCCGGATTTTGTTTTTATTAAACCAAACAGGGGCCCCACGGGGCAGGCTCAGAGGGGCCCCGCATTTCATAACGGGGCGGCGGCACGGGCCCGTATGCCCCCTTGTGTGCGCCTCTATATACACTAGATTATGCGCTTTATTATATAGCTAATATGTAACTAGAATGATGAATACTATCGATAAATCAGAACACTCATAAGTCATTTAGATTGCCTAAGGCGTGTTGATGTCAAACTCACATCAGTTGACATCAGACTTGTCAATGATTCAATGTGAATCGACTACTTTTGATTGAATCATTCTTATTTCAAATGAATGACTCATGAATCGATTCACCTCATGCGCAAACCTGTTGTGAGTCACTGATTGAATCATTCATACAGATAGAATAGGCTGATTGAATCATTCATTGCTCAAAGAATCATTCTTTTTGGTCGAACAGCATAAACTGTCCACAAAATATGCCAGCGGCCCAGCATTCATCTGTGCCCTGTGGACAAACCAGGCACTTAATGGCCAATTATATGAGCTCTGTGTCCTGAGCTGTAGCCTGTAATTCATCTATGTGTAAAGAAAGCGAGGCTTTGTGTCCAACTCCAGTGGGCACAAAGCCACTGTGCAATCAGCCCTAACTAGGTGAATACCTTGGAACTGGTAGGGTTAGGTAGGGTAGGTACCTAAATACTTAGAAAAGGTAACTAACTCATACTTTGGTTCATAAGCCACACAGTACACGCACACCTTTTTCACACGAAAAATTATC
>JAXIVJ010000586.1:2500-197500 GCA_036785665.1 Chirona hameri
ATACATACATACATACATACATACATACATACATACATACATACATACATACATACATACATACATTCATACATACATACATACATACATACATACATACATACATACATACATACATACATACATACATACATACATACATACATACATACATACATACATACATACATACATACATAGATATATATATATATATATATATATATATATATATATATATATATATATATATATATATATATATATATATATATATATATATATATATATATATATATATATATATATATATATATATATATATATATATATATATATATAATAATATAATACAATATAATACAATAAATAAAATAGCACATAATAAATATGTGTTGAAGTGGTGTGATTTGGAGGAACACAACGGACGATATGCACTGTACAGTGTACAGTGTACAGTGCACACAGGTCTGGTCAGGAGCTCATCTGACTACAAGCATATGAATATGTTATCAGTCGGTGCGTAACTGTAGCAGCGTAACTACCCTTGACGTAGGTGTGACCACAGTGGCCATGTCATTTCTGTGTTCTTGTCTTGCGGTTTAACGGCACAAACGCTTTTCGTTTGTCGCCAGCAACTCGCAGATCGCCTATATAAGTTCACATCAGCGTGTGCAATGTTCTGTTTCACGTCGGCTGTAGTTTGACTCGACCAAGGGTAGGATACAGCGCGGCCGTTGTAGGCTTGCAGCGATGTGCGACCGTCGGTGCCCTATGCTGTCGGCTTAAATAAACGGATTGCTATAACCGGTCGTTTGATGGAATAACTACTGATTCATTAATCAGATTGCGATGCATAAATCTATTGGTTTAAAATAATATATTTTCCTTGTGAGCATGTTTTCCTTGTGAGCACGGCATATTGGCAGATATAATCAATAACATATTGAAAGATGTCAAAACGTATCCAGTTCCAGTGCAAGTTGCGTTACTAGGGCCATGATTCGGTACCGGTCCTGGTCATATTTCTTCCCGATCAGTTCGACTGGAATGCTAGTAGGTTACATAGATCTAGCAAATAGTCGTCCTCAATAATGACTTTCGTTTTATCAAGACAAGTCCATGCGGACATGATCTCACACTAAGTCTTCTTCTGTTTTTTTTTGGGGGGGGGGCGGTCGTGATCGGGGGCGTCGCACGGATTTTTGAGTGGGGGGGGGGGCGAAGTGCCGAATGAACCATCAGTACGGTTCGCGACTATGTGAAGGAAAATCAGTTTTTACCTTATAATTTGTATTTGGGAACGCATTTTTTAGTTCTAACTACCAGCGTTAAAAAAAATATAACAGGTGATGCTTATAGAGCTTAGCGCTTGTGCGAGGACAGCAGTGTCGATTTTTCAAAACGGTGGGGGGGGGGGGCGAACACACTGGCGGATCTAGCCCCTCTCCGGGGGGGGGGGGCATCTTTTTGTGGCTAAAAGGTACCCCCATTTTTTCCCTTTGCGGATTTGGGTCTGTCACCTTATTGTATTATTTGAGCTTAAGGAATTCACTTTTCAAATTCGCAAAAATTGATTTTGTGGATTTTTTTCCTGATTTTTTTTTTTTTTGGGGGGGGGGGTATAAAACACAAACTTTCGCGAATCCGAGATAGCCATTTTGAAGACGATGTCATTTTCTTTTAACTTTTTTTTGCAATTTGCTTCAAAACTCTATTTTCTACGAGTATTCAAACATTTTTCATTTTCCACCATAAATGGCATGACATGACGTCAACGTCATTATCTCCCAAAAATACTACATCAATTGCATTGGAATTTGGTGATAAGACGTAGAACTGATTCAGCATAAGATACTGAAAGTTTGACGTTGATATCTATCATAGTTTTCAAGTTATTGAGAAAACCCGTGAGGGGCAGATTCTCCCCCCCCCCCCCCCCCCCCCCAGCGTCACCGGGGCTGTTTGAATTGCATCAGGTGCGCTGATTTTTCTATCATTGAAAGCAAGGGATACATACAAACTTCAAATGCAATCACTCGAGAAAAAACACTTCCGTTTTTATTAAGTTTTCTCCTAAGAGCATTGTTTTTCACGTTCAGTGCAGGGAACGCGCGGGGGGGGCATACTTGTATTGAATGCCCCTCCCAGATTCCTGCGTGTGTGGGGGGGGGGGGGATTTGCCCCTCATGCTCCCCCCTGGATCCGCCAGTGCCAGCAAT
The DNA here is from genome assembly GCA_036785665.1 of Chirona hameri. Lineage (NCBI taxonomy): Eukaryota > Metazoa > Arthropoda > Thecostraca > Balanomorpha > Balanidae > Chirona > Chirona hameri. The sequence goes on from JAXIVJ010000586.1 coordinate 4,702, forward strand.
TGCCGCCAAGGAGAGCCTCTGACAGACTCTTAATGGAATTCATTTTCCCATTTCCCAAATTTGTATAAGCAATTGCGAAAGTTGTGTCATGCCGCGAAGCTGCGCGAAATTTTCCGGTTTTTGACTGTGGATAGCTGAATTTTGACTGCTGCAAAGACAATTTTGTTTAACGATTTTACGCAAAAATGGTGAACGCGCGGAAGGGGGGGGGGCATACTTGTATTGAATGCCCCCCCCCCCAGATTCCTGTGGGGGGGGGGGGCATTTGTATATGGTCGCACTATTGTAGGCAAATTTTGCGTCGATCCATGATCACAATAGACTGCAATTCTAATTATTTGTAATATGCCGTGAATATCAGAACTTATATGCCCTTCCACTGGACTGGCTTTTTGCTTTCGGGAGACACTAGCTCGGTGGTCATGGGGGTCAGGGTCAGGGGTTTGATAGATATTTAGGAGGTCGGTGGTGCGATACAAAGTCACTGGCGTGTTGTTTTCTATCTTCTTCATAAGCTCAGCGCATCTCACAGTTCTGCATTTGAATTGCATTCCAGTTTGAATGCTGGCCGACCGGGGTGCCCGTAAGTGTACAGGAGGACGGATCGTCCCGGAACCGGTGACTGCCGCCGGCTCGTTGTGCGGGGTAGTCGTGTGTGGACGGCTGGCCGAAACGGATGCGGATGAAGTAGCTCATGTACTTGGAGTAATGGATGGAGTAGTTATCCGAAAACTACCCCGTCTTGTAAACTTTGAACGCATTTTGGCAGAACTTGAACGAAATGGCTAGCATATTTAATTTGATAAATTTAGTCTGAAGCTTTTGAATGGATACATTTCCTAGGTCAGGACCCGGCCAGTTTGAGGAGTGAGAACCAGTTTGAATCTTTGATTACCGAGTGGAGCGAGGTCTTCCGTTAACTAGGGGGAAAATCTACGTAAGCGTCCCGACCGTAGCCATGGTTTTCAGAAGCATATTTCTTTGCAGCTATTCGGTCGAAGTGACTGAAAACTTGCACACAAAAAAAAGTTCATGTCTTAAAACTATCCGTCGGTGTTTCCTTTCAGCAAGCACAAAGTGTACCTCAACAACAAATAGGGCACATTAACGCCATACTATGACCATTTTTCTGCTACTAAAATTCCATTTAAATTCCTGTCAACTTCCTTCAAGAAAAGTACAAATATCATCCTGATCCATTCCATTCTTCCATTGCACTGATACTTTTTCCAAATGCTTGTATGATATTCAAACCTGCAATATTTCCGAACAAAGTATGGATTTATGTCTCCAAAACTGGGGGATAATCCCCCCAGCCTTACGACAGGCGGGGGGGGGGCGGTGCCCCCCCCCCCCCCCCCAACGGCAACGCCCTTGGATGTACCCATGACGTCACACTATTCGCTGCCTTGGCTGAATCGTATCTAAGGCCTTGGAATGAATGGTGAATGAATGGATGAACTTGACATTCAATCATAGCAGAAGCCAATCTTGTGTACCAACTTTTAGCTGCCATATCACAATTGTATTTTCTACAAAGTAATTAAGTACCTACATCTGGAAGTACAAAGAAAGTACTCAAGGATATATGGTTAAAAATTACATGTAGTTTGAGCTAAGAATAAATTAAAGAGACACTCCCACCTTCCCAAACGTTGTCAAATGTACGCCGCTTGTGGTGCAAAATATGAAATAATTGCTGCCGAATACGATTATGACATTTGTTTCTCGCAAACAGTGCTCAATTTCATAAAAAGTTATGTTTTAATATTTGGGTTGATGACGTCACATTGAGCTCTAGAGAGCTATACAGACATCCTTTACGCTGCCAAAGTATGACACAATTATTTCGAGACAATTCTGGTGCTTTGAATACAAAACAAACCAACTACCAAACCATTTGAAACACGCAAATATCTCCAAGTCTAGCCTTAAAACAAGTCGTCTATCATCATCATTTGGTAAAGAGAGGTGACGTCATCGGCTTTAGACCCCTATTCAAATACACGTGGGGTTTATTCGTTACAATTGTCAAGACCAAGCTCGAATTTCTTTTTGATTATACCTAAGCAGAGGTCCGGCTGTTTTAACTGCTACCCTACTTAATTTAAATGTAAATTCAACAACATGGCTATCTCAACTCAAAACTAATGTTAAGGTGGGAGTGTCCCTTTAAGTTGCATATCCTTTGGAACGAATTCAGCAAACAAACAAAATCAAGCAAGTCTGCTCTCTTGGGGGGACGTCACCCCTGATTTTTTTAACTGGGGGCGCGTCCCCCCCCCCCCCTCCCTGCCCCCCCCCCCCCCCCCCCTGCCGCCGACGCCCATGGTCGTGATGTAGTGAGTAGAGCTCTCGCCTGGTGATCAGAGGGTCCCATGTTCGATCCCACTACCGCCACCCATCCCATATGTGCAGAGGTTCGTCTCTAAATGTACATATCAATAATAAGAGCGATGCGATGGGACCTAAAGCCTCAATAAATACAATTATTAATAATTGTGGGTGGGATAAACTATCTTTTGGGCTCCTCATGCACGTTGTCTAGTCCCGTCTTGACGTCGGAAGCTTCGAACATAACTGAAATATTGAGAAATATTGATGGTCAAGTTGCACGATATATTGCTTTTTCCTGTTTTGAGTCGTCCGACATTTCGCTGATCTAGTGTAAATGCTTTTATTTTAGTCGAAGCAGAGGTCCGGTATCACATATTCTAACACAGTTGTAACACAGTGAGTAACACATTCTGACCCAACACAGTCCAAATGTAGTCGATTCGGCCGAGTGAAAAGTATCTCACGCGTATTTGTACCCACATATTCATACCGAATGTTTATTTCTCGTTCCTGGCGAAATCACTACGTGCTCACTGACATGTTCTGATTTTATATCCCTTATTTCAGGTTGACTTGATTATGGACAGTGTATGCAGCATCCCTCGGTCGCGAGTGGCGTCATCTCTGAAAGGTGACGTCATCAGGAAGCTGGTTCGTGCCCACCGATCGGCCCTGAGAGTGACGCAGGTAGGAGGTGCTGGTGACGTCATACAACTGGAATACTGCTGGGTCATTCCAGGACAGATCGACCCAAAACAAATATCGAAATAACACCCTGTATCTCAGATTTCGATACAACTATGTCTTGGTGGTAATCTGGGCCGTATATTTACGCTGTAAAATTGTCAGCTCCGTCCGTCGAATGGTTTTCGAGTTATAGCCTCAGGCATCTTTTCGATTTCGCGCAAGCGTATTTTTTTTTGGTAGACAAAGAAGTGCCACATCTAGCGATAACTGCAGTGACTGTGACTGGCAGCAATCTGGAAATCTGACGATATTTCCGCTACATTGCCTGGTTAGATGTGACGCAGTGCCTATACAGCCGTAAGCCGCTGTGGCTCAGTGGTAATATGTCTGTCTTTCATGCGGAGGGGGCCGGTTGGAATCCCGGCGACTTGCGAATCTTATGCCGACCCGATCGGACTAAATGGCGTAGGCTTGTTTACTACTCGATCGGACAAGGAATAGTCTACCTTGGATAGGACAGGAATAGTCGACATTGGATCTGGTATAAACCTTTCTGGTATAAACCAGCCATCTGGTATGGAAGACTCCATCTTGGTCTGTTATAAATACATCTGGTATATACCAGCCATCTGGTATAAACTATGTCGGGTCGTTGGAAAATCTGCTCTGGAGCCGTTGAGGTAGAGTTGTGGAATAAACGAACCGTGGATCATATAATTTCTATATCTAAGCTACAATTTTGCTATCTCAATTCAAAACCCCATGTAAAGGGAGCTATTCCCTTTAAACTAGATGGCTAGTTTATACCATAATGGTTTATACCAGATCCAAGGCCGATTATTCCCTTTAATGGCGGGGTTAGGTTTGGTTAGGTAGCGTAAGATGCATGTCTTTCATGCGGAGGGGGCCGGTTCGAATCCCGGCGACGGTGACTTGCGAATCTTATGCCGACCCGATCGGACTAAATGGCGTAGGATTGTTTACTACTCGATCGGACTTAATGGCGGGGTTAGGTTAGGTTAGTTGTACGGAATAAATATTGTAGAACCAAGTATGGACGATGCCCACACCGAATTTCAAAGCAATATATATAATCTCTGCATTTTTTGGCACTTCTTTGTCTACCAAAAAAAAAAACGCGTCGCGCAAAGCTCTAATTTCAGCGGACGATATCTCGCTTATAAATCATTCGAATTCGAATTATAGAAACCTATATATCATCCGAATCGCCGTTGACCTCAAATTAATGTAATTTGTATTCTCGAATACAACATTTTGAAATTTTGTCATGACCTCAGGTCAGGTCACGTGATTTCGTAATGTTCTCATTTAAAATTCATGATTTTTTATTAGGTGGAATAGAAGGGTGCAGGCCCTTCAGGCCCTTCAGGGTGCAGGCCCTTCGAATCACAAAGACACCTATTCCACTCAGTGATCAAGATCACGTGATGACATAATTCAATATTTCGCCGATAGAGGCGTCTGGATCCTCAAGACATCACATTTTTTCGTCCTTATTTGCATACCGAGAATGCTATAAAAGTAGCTTAAAGTGTCTGCAAGATTTTTCTTCTCAAATTTGCCAAATATAAATATTTTTCTCAACAAATCATCTTTTGCATAATCAAGCCAGGGCATTTGGGAAATCAACCTCAGGTCACGTGACTTTGAGGTCATGGAGCGACCTGCAGGGATCATGTTATGTATCATTGAATGCAGCTCGACGAGGCAAATATAATGCTGTTGAGTTAAGCTCTCCAGCACAATTACGTGCAAAGTTATTGCCAAAGACGTGCTGGTGACCATGATTTTTCCAAATACACAAATATAAATACAATATTTAGAGAGAAAAAAAAACATCTCCAATTTTTCCACCATCGAAGGCTTATGTACCAGTAAGGCGCCGTAGTCGGCGATGAACGAGCGAGCGCGAACGACATGTATGGTGAATTTCAACACGATGGGGCAAGTAGTTTCTGAGATACAAAAAGGGTGAACTGGTAGCACTTGCGCAAGTGCAGAGGCACCCCACCCCTGACTTGTGGGAAAGTGGCGGCTGAGATGTACCTAACCACACGCCAAATTTGAACACAATCGGCTCAGCCGTTACAGAGTTTTTGCGAGAAAACACTTTTCAACACCCCTCACGCGGCACGCGGCACGCGCAGTGGTAGTCACCCACATGAGTCGGCACTGGTCTCAAACATGGAAGGTTGGATGGGGCTGCTCAGCCAAGAAGTCCGCTTGTCAATCGGACGTGTGGTTGCAGCTTCTCAAAAGCGTCGCCACGGGTCGGGTCGGGTCGGGCCGGGCCGCTCATATTCAGATTTGTTTGCGTATACCACGGAAGGACGAGCGGGCGCTTCGCGCTCGCTCGTAATCAAAGTCGGTTCTGGCATGGGAAAAATGCAGGATTGTAAATAGGCCCTGATCGATCTGTGTCAGCACGTTTATCAGCAGGTTTGTCAGCACCAATCACGGCCCAGTATTCTGCCTGCCTACCAATCACGGCCCAGTATTCTGCCTACCTTTGTGGTCACGTGACATGACGTAGGCAGAATACTGGGTTGTCTGTGTGTGCTGACAAACGTGCTGACGACAGATCGATCAGGGACATAGCCACATTATAAAATCACGTGATCTGACCTGAGATCACATGTTCAAACTCCCAAATTTTCGAATTTTCAACAAGTGATTATATCATATTAATATGGTTGCTAACGATTCTAATGATATATAGGTTTATATGACTCGCATGATTTAGATTGGAGATATTGCCCTCTGAAAATTATAGATTTGCATAACATTACAAAGTTGCCTGAGGCTGAAACTAAAAAAAAACATTCTACGGACGGGGCTGAAAATTTCGCAGCGTGAATCTACGGCCCAGATAACCCCCGACACGTAGTTGTATCGAAATATGAGACGTACGGTGTTATGGCTTGGTCGATCTGTCATGGAATGCCCCAGCTGGTTCTTATCTTCATGGTTTTGTTCGATGTCTCCTTGTCGACTGCCCCGCGACTCATTGACGTTCAATGTCCCAGGCGTCCGGCGCTTTTTCCTGACGGATTAAACTGACTAATTTGCATCCATGTACCATATTCGCCTGACTGATGTGTGTCTGCGTGTGTGTGTGTGTGTCTGTGTGTGACAGGCGTTTGTACAGAACTACTGGGACGGCTCGCTGGACGGACGTCAGGCAGGCCGCTTCCTGCAGCTACTGTCCGTCTGCCGTAATCTGGCCGATGTCTGTCAACATCTGGACATCCACGCTGCGTCCGACATCGCCGACCTGCCAGAGGTCAGTCTCGGGCTGCACAGACACACACGCGCGTCACGCCGCTCCCTGTGATCATTCAGAGTGCAGTGATCTGACAGGAATATTTTGGAGGCTAACATGCGGATGTTGCCATATAACCATGACAAAAAGTAAATGTTGAATTCCCAAAAAGCGGTGCCCTTCGATTTTGCTTAAATTTGTATATGTTCTTGCTTTGGGCGTTAGCCATGCATCATTACAAATTTGTAATGGGCCGCCGAAAATTACCATCAGGTGAACCATGATTTAAAGTCATATGCACCTTTCTGGTGATAATGTATTATCTAATTGAGCTATAGAGTTAAAAACAGCGGCATTATGTTCGTTTCGGCAAAACGCGTAAATGGATGTACCACGTGACCTTGCTAGGCCACTTCATCTACTCATGGTTATATGGCATTCTGTAAAATGTTAAATTCCCAAACATCGGTCCCGTTCGATTTTGCTTAAATTTGGATATGTTCTTGCTTGGGGCGTTAGCCGTGCATCATGCACAATTTGGAATGGACTGCCGTTGTACCAGCGACATTATGTTCGTTCCGGCAAGACGCGTAGATGGATGTACCACATTACCTTTCTAGGCCACTTCATCTACTCATGGTTATATGGCATACGGTAAAATGTTAATTCCCAAAAGCGGTGCTCTTCGATTTTGCTCAACCCGCGCCGTGCCGGTGCTCAACGCCACCTTCACATTGCCGGGGGGAGGGGTTAGACCCCCCCCCCCCCCTTCAACTCGAAAACTAAAAGGGCTAAAAAGACGCGGAAAAGCGCATTCGAAAGCTCTCGACAAACACATTCGAAAGTACTTCAGATATTTTGTCCTGAAGCCAGTGTTGAGTCACCATAGGTCATCAAAGGTCAAATTTTCCAGTTTTAGAACTCCGCTCCAGAAACCCCCAGATATCACAGGAACTATGCTAGCTAGCCACACACGGAAAACAGCAATGGAAAGCTATTGAAACATGCAATCGACAAAGTGTCCTCAGATTTTAGCTCAGGTCAAAAGTTTAGGCTCCAGAGCTCATCAAATGTCAAAAAGGCTATTTTTACAAAACAAGTTTTCACGAATAGCTTTTTACCTAATATCGACAAGGCAATAACTTTGATTTCATCGTGTTTGTCTCGTCAAGGCGCTTCGACTCATATTAATGTTGACCAGGTTAGGTCAACTTCAAAATGTTGACCTCAGGTCAAGGTCAAGTGGTGACCAAAGTAGGTCATGCTGCATATTGGAAGACGTACCTCGACGAGACAAACACATGAGTCTCGGTTTCACTTCTCTATCGTCATTATGTCGAGAGTTATTGACACAACTGTTGGTGACCTCGGATGACCTCGGCTGACCCTATAGGGGTCACTGAACAAAAATGGCATCTAAGTCATCAAGAATGGCCTATAATAACATGATCCAGAAGGAATTAGACTGATATCTTGCGTATCCTTGGAATAAGAAGCATTTTAATATTTCCGCATTGACTTATGGGGAGGTCACGAAATTGACCCGACCTTAGGTCGCTGATATACAAAAATACAAGTATACGAATTGTAGATATATATATGACCTTATGAAATCCTGTAAGTGTAAAACCGATCACCCACAAACTGACTGTGGTACGACCACAAGTTTTTTTTGGAGGTGAGGTCACGTGACCTGGTCTGGTGACCTGACCTGAGATGACCAGAGGTATTTTTTTTAACATAATGTGTGCAATTGATGCCCGAACAGCTGTGCCAAAAACGGCGTCGCTGCGCGCCGCATTTTTTCGCTATCCTCGAAAAACCTGAGTGGGGTGTCGACCCCCCCCCCCCCCCCCCCCGGCACGGCGCGGGTTAAATTTGTATATGTTCTTCCTCTGGGCGTTAGCCATGTTTCATGACCAATTTTGAATGGGCCGCCGGTAATTTTAGAAGAAAATTATTATCAGGTGTACCATGATTTAAAGTCACATGCACCTTTCTGGTCGTAATTTCTTATCTAATTGAACTATAGAGTTCAAAATAGCGTCATTATGTTCGTTTCGGCAAGACGGATATACCACATGACCTTTCTAGGCCACTTCATCTACTCATGGTTATATAGCATACGGTAAAATGTTAAATTCCCAAAAAGCGGTGCCCTTCGATTTTGCTTCAATTTGTATATGTTCTTGCTTTGTGCGTTAGCCATGCATCATGCAAAAATTTGGAATGGGCCGCCGGTAATTTTAGAAGAAATTTACGATCAGGTGTACCATAATTTAAAGTCATATGCACATTTCTGGTCATTGCTTATCTAATTGAGCTATAGAGTTCAAAACAGCGTCAGTATGTTCGTTTCGGCAATACGCGTGGATGGATGTACCACATGACCTTTCTAGGCCACTTCATCTACTCATGTTTATATGGCATACGGTAAAATGTTAAATTCCCGAAAAGCGGTGCCCTTCGATTTTGCTTAAATTTGTATATGTTCTTGCTTTGGGCGTTACCATTCATCATGCAAAATTTGGAATGGACCGCCGGAAATTATGACCAGAAAGGTGCATATGACTTTAAATCATGGTACACCTGATGGTAATTTTCTTCTAAAATTACCGGCGACCCATTCCAAATTTCTAATGATGCATGGCTAACGCCCAAAGCAAGAACATATCAAAATTTAAGCAAAATCGAAGGGTACCGCTTTTGGGGAATTTAACATTTTACCGTTTGCCATATAACCATGAGTAGATGAAGTGGCCTAGAAAGGTCATGTGGTACATCCATCCACGCGTCTTGCCGAAACGAACATATGACGCTGTTTTGAACTCTATAGCTCAATTAGATAATACATTATCACCAGAAAGGTGCATATGACTTTAAATCATGGTACACCTGATGGTAATTTTCTTCTAAAATTACCGGCGGCCCATTCCAAATTTCTAATGATGCATGGCTAACGCCCAAAGCAAGAACATATCAAAATATAACACGCGCCCTGGAGGGGGGGGGGGCGAAATGCACCCACCCGTCCGGTTTTTCAAGGATAGCGCAAAAACGGCGGTGCGCAGTGCCACCGCTTTTTGCATACCTGTTAGGAAATTAACTACCCACATTATGTAAAATTCTTGACCTCGGGTCATCTCAGGTCTGGTCACCAGACCAGGTCACGTGATGACCCAACATCCAAAACGTTTGCAGTAGTACCGCAGCCACAGTTTTAGGTCGATCGCTTTCAAACTGGCAGGACTTCATAAGGTCATAGATACCTACAATTTGTTTATCTCGGATTTGTAATATCAGTGACCTAAGGTCGGGTCAATTTCGTGACCGCCAACACTGTTCGGTCAATAACTATCGACATAATGAAGATAGATAAGTGAAAACGGTACCTATGTGTTTGTCTCGTCGAGACACGTTTCCCAAGATGCACCATAACCTACTTGGGTCACCACTTGACCTTTCGAGATCATAGGAGGGGGGGGGGGCGAAATTCGCTCCCCCTCCCCCTCCAGGGCGTGTAATTATCATTATCAGAGGCCCTCCAGGGTGCGTGTTAATTAAGCAAAATCGAAGGGCACCGCTTTGATCTGATCCATCCTGTTTGAACGGCAGCGGCTGGCCGCCCTGGTCCGGCAGCATCTTCCTTGACCTGACCCTGGTCCAGTAACATCTGCCCTGACCTGACCCCGTCTCCCGGCAGCGGCTGGCTGCCCTGGTACGGCAGCACGTCACCACGGCCGGTGATGTGGGCTCCCTGATCAGAGAAATGGCACTGGGTCGGTTTGGTCCGACTGCGGCGGCAGCAGCGGTATCCGAGAGACGGAGGAGGCAGCCCCGCCAGCCGGCCCGACCCGGCTCCACCGCACCACGGGGCCACCCGCCGCACAAACACCAGCATAAGGTCAAGGTCAGTAGCCGGAGGCGGAGTCGTGCTCACAATAGAACCATAGTTCCCACTCCCCACTCCCCAATATGGTGGCATTTGATGCTCATAGAAGTGTTCAGACATTTGCATGATTTCATTAGTGGCATTATTTTCGCAATTACTTGATTGTACTGCTTAAGAGTATGTGTTGACATGGTTCGATTCAAAATGTTGCTTAGTTGTTAAACCATTCTGCCCCCTCCCCCCCTTATGATGAACAAATGTGGTCAATGCTACTTTGGAGTGTATAACTTTTGTATGGCACAGATACGTGCGGTGTTTCTTGTGAACTCCGAAAGTCGCAGCATGGCGCTGACATCCGTGTCCGTGTCGCAGCATGGCGCTGACATCCGTGTCCGTGTCGCAGCATGGCGCTGACATCCGTGTCCCGTGTCGCAGCATGGCGCTGACATCCGTGTCCCGTGTCGCAGCATGGCGCTGACATCCGTGTCCGTGTCGCAGCATGGCGCTGACATCCGTGTCCGTGTCGCAGCATGGCGCTGACATCCGTGTCCGTGTCGCAGCATGGCGCTGACATCCGTGTCCCGTGTCGCAGCATGGCGCTGACATCCGTGTCCCGTGTCGCAGCATGGCGCTGACATCCGTGTCCGTGTCGCAGCATGGCGCTGACATCCGTGTCCGTGTCGCAGCATGGCGCTGACATCCGTGTCCGTGTCGCAGCATGGCGCTGACATCCGTGCCCCGTGTGTGTCCGGCAGTCAACGATAGACCGCCTGAGGACGTGGAGGACTGGAGAGAAGCTGTCGGTGCGGAGCGCCCCAGCCGTAACTCGTCGGGTGTCGGGAGGCCACCACAGAGCAGCCGCACGACCCGGCTCGGCGCCCCACGCCGGACCGAAGGTGAGTTGCAGGCGCCGGCAGCGCCCCACGCCGGACCGAAGGTGAGCTGCAGGCGCCGGCAGCGGCCCGGCTCGGCCCCCACGCCGAACCGAAGGTGAGCTGCAGGCGCCGGCAGCGGCCCGGCTCTGCCCCCACGCCGGACCGAAGGTGAGCTGCAGGCGCCGGCAGCGGCCCGCTCGAAGTTGGAGCCTGGTCACGGCCTGTGGCCATGCCGGTTATTATTATTTGTAAATGGTTGAAAAGGTATTTTGCGTGCTTGTAATGCATGTGTCCAATGTTAGTGCTGGAACAAATATCGAGATGTCTTTCGAGAGTACGCAAGGTGTCGTCAAATATGCGACTGTATTGTGGGATGTATTCGTTCGCGTTTATTTGTTATTTGCAATGGCATGTTATCGTTTTATGATGCATGTATCACCTTGAGTGTCTCAGGTCGCACTCAGTAGCTCAATCCGTCAAAAATATTGGCAAATACCAGCGTGAAAATGGCGTGGGTTCCAATTTCACCACACTGTACCTACTTGAAGCATGTCGTTTACGGCCGCTGCCTGTGTCTGTGTGTGTGTGGCAGGCACGGCCGCGCGGGGACCACGTGCCCCTACCTCCACTGCCGGAGGAGCGCGACACCTACAGCTGCTCAGGCGAGGAAGTCCGGGACCTGGCGGACCACTGGACCGGCCACCGGGACCATCCACAGCGCCACCCCGGTCCCGGTCCGGTGCCGACCGCGGTCTGGTCGGGGCGGGACCAGCCCGACCAGGCTGGACACCTACTGGCGGCTACTGTGGAACAAGCGGTGCGGCGAGCACTGTCCGGCACCGCTGCCGCTGACTCCGGCTCCGTCTCAGCCCCCGGGCCGGCATCGTTCCCAGCCCCGGGCCGGCCGCCTGCCCCCACGGACCGACCCGGCCGGCAGGGCAGCAGAGGGCAGCTGCGGCGGTATCACGGAGAAAGACTTACAGACGTCAGACGCGACCTCACAGACGACCCGGGAGACCAGCCGGACAGCGGAGACAACGGAGACAACGGAGACAACGGAGACAACGGAGACAACGGAGACAACGGAGACAACGGAGACAACGGAGACAACGGAGACAACGGAGACAACGGAGACAACGGAGGAAACGGAGAGACAGTGAGGAGACGCGCAGACCGGCAGGACGACGATGAGCCGCCGGGCGATAGGAGAGGGTCACTGAACGGCAGGGAACGTCCGACAGACAGCCGGGTGCAGACGGCGAGTGGAGAGCGCGGCCGTGACGGTGCCGGCAGAGCGAGGAACGGCAGGAGTCAGCGGCGCAAAAGAGAACCTAATGGTACCGCACAGGTGAGAGCCAGCGGCGGAACCAAGCAGGGCTGGTGTACTAATGGTACCGCACAGGTGAGAGCCAGCGGTGGAACCACGGAGGGCTGGTGGGGGATGTGTGCTCGACGTTTTGGAGATAATCTCTTCCAGTGTTCACAATGGTTTCTAGTCAAATGACTGTTTGAGGTCTATTTAGTTTTCACATGGAATTGAAGCCCTTTATAGAACCTCACGATCCGTGCATGTCCTTGATAGAACACGATCGGCAATTGAGTACCGTGGTGCATCGTGCAGCGGTTGTGTAGTCGTATGTGCCCCGAGTTATGTGATAGGTACCGCCGTTGTGTGTGTGCTGTTACGCAGACCTGCCAATGCCATGTCCACCGTGCCGCTACAGAGTGGAGGTGACGTCAGGACGCGGCGTCAGCTCCGTCATGTCCTGGCGCGTCTGGACGAGCTGCAGCGGGAGAAGGCGGTCATCCGGGGACGCTGGGCGCCGCTCATATTGGCCAGGTGAGCGGCAAGCACCGACCAGTGTCCTGTCAGAATACATAGTATGCTGCTTACCAGCACTGACCAGTGCCCAGTGCCCTGTCCGGATACATGGAATATGGGCGTCATATAATCTCCTGCAGTCGCGGCGCCCACACCCCCACCGGACACACATGATGCTGCTGCTAGAGACTGGCCGTGTGTTCCGGCCTCCGGGATGGGCGTCTGAACTCTGAATGTATCAGAATCTGGCATCATGCGTGCTGTTCCTATTTACCAACTTAGTACCATGTATAACTTCAATATCCAGCACGCAGCGTCACATCATCGTAACCTGTATAACTTTAATATCCAGCACGCAGCGTCACATCATCGTAACCTGTATAACTTTAATATCCAGCACGCAGCGTCACATCATCGTAACCTGTATAACTTTAATATCCATCACGCAGCGTCACATCATCGTGACCTGTATAGCTTTAATATCCAGCACGCGCGTCACATCATCGTAACCTGTATAACTTTAATATCCAGCACGCAGCGTCACATCATCGTAACCTGTATAACTTTAATATCCAGCACGCGCGTCACATCATCGTAACCTGTATAACTTTAATATCCAGCACGCAGCGTCACATCATCGTAACCTGTATAGCTTTAATATCCAGCACGCAGCGTCACATCATCGTAACCTGTATAACTTTAATATCCAGCACGCAGCGTCACATCATCGTAACCTGTATAGCTTTAATATCCAGCACTCAGCGGCACATCATCGTAACCTGTATAACTTTAATATCCAGCACGCAGCGTCACATCATCGTAACCTGTATAACTTTAATATCCAGCACGCAGCGTCACATCATCGTAACCTGTATAACTTTAATATCCAGCACGCAGCGTCACATCATCGTAACCTGTATAACTTTAATATCCAGCACGCGCGTCACATCATCGTAACCTGTATAACTTTAATATCCAGCACGCAGCGTCACATCATCGTAACCTGTATAACTTTAATATCCAGCACGCAGCGTCACATCATCGTAACCTGTATAACTTTAATATCCAGCACGCAGCGTCACATCATCGTGACCTGTATAGCTTTAATATCCAGCACGCGCGTCACATCATCGTAACCTATATAGCTTTAATATCCAGCACGCAGCGTCACATCATCGTAACCTGTATAACTTTAATATCCAGCACGCAGCGTCACATCATCGTAACCTGTATAACTTTAATATCCAGCACGCAGCGTCACATCATCGTAACCTGTATAACTTTAATATCCAGCACGCAGCGTCACATCATCGTAACCTGTATAACTTTAATATCCATCACGCAGCGTCACATCATCGTAACCTGTATAACTTTAATATCCAGCACGCGCGTCACATCATCGTAACCTGTATAACTTTAATATCCAGCACGCAGCGTCACATCATCGTAACCTGTATAACTTTAATATCCAGCACGCAGCGTCATGAGCTCGTACTAAAGGACCTTGCGCCATTCACAGGAAGAGAAATGAAGAGGACGCTGTATACCTGGACACTGAGTTGGAGGAGGGAGTCGGCCCTGGTACCGTCCCAGTGCCTGCTATGCACCAGACTGGTGACGGCGGCCGGCAGCCAGCGTTGCCGTCCCGCCAGGGGGGCATTACAGGTCTTTCATCGCCGCACGCCGACGCGGCCACCTCTACCTCGACTCTGACCGCCCGACCGCCGCTGTTACCGGGGCTGCTGCGGGCACCGGGCACGGACCAGCACCGCAGTGTGAGGGAGGTGTTCGCTGACGAGGCGCTGGATCCACAGCTGCGGAGTAACCTCACCCAACAGCTGAGAGGTCTACTAGGAAACAGCGAGGATACCGCCATCAAAAGGTCAGTACGGTGATGACACACAAGTGTTCATTTATCTGCATTGCACTCGTCAAATAACATTCTGGTTGACTTTGTGAGCTTGGGTAGTTATCTAATCCGGCTTTATTTATTGTGTTCGGCGGTTGAATTTTGCCACTAAATCGCCGCATGTTCTCAATGTTTTCTGTTGTGCCTAGTTTTACAATACAACCGCCGTACCGTCGGCGACTGGCCGAGAAATACATTGTCTAGCTAGATTTGTAACTTACTAACCAACTTGCTAACTATACCTAGATTTCCTCCAGCGGGAAACCTTAAAATGCAGTAGTCATGAGAATATGCCATTGCTTCGTTGTACGTAGATTGTCAGTAAGTTAATGTCATTCTCTTATTACAGCCTGCCAGAAGAGACGGTGCAACAGCTAGTAGACGAGTTCATCTCAGAAGCAGGGGTGGACATATTTCTTCACCAGTTATTTGATCAAGAGTTTGAACTGCGCTAGAGACTGGCCAGGCCTGAACCATGGTGTGAATGATGTACGAACCACGATATCCATCGAACGAACACTGC
This sequence comes from Chirona hameri, assembly GCA_036785665.1. Classification (NCBI taxonomy): domain Eukaryota; kingdom Metazoa; phylum Arthropoda; class Thecostraca; order Balanomorpha; family Balanidae; genus Chirona; species Chirona hameri. The sequence goes on from JAXIVJ010000586.1 coordinate 20,030, forward strand.
CAGTGTGAGACCTCAACCGTGATATATATATTGTCCCGAGTTATCACGAGTACGCTGACGACCAGCACACCAGCCGACATCGGCCACAGAGTCGGCCCGAGACTCACAGCCTCATCTTCCAGTCAGGTAATGAACAATACTGATAACAAACGACCTGTTCAGCAGATACAAAGCTCACTCAAGCAGTTTCTCATTAATAGCAAAAACATTCTGAATAATAAAACAGGACCTCATGACAGCGGTGAAGCGTCGACCAACGTGACGTCATCCAGTGGGTTGGCTGGTGGTGCACACTGTACCTAACATGCAAACAATCCGTGGATAATCTACCAATCGGCAGCATCTCACCGCGTTTCTACGGCACTAAAAATGACCAGCATTCACTTCGACATAGCGCCGCGTGGACTGTACTCAGTCGGCCTACCCACTGCACTGCCCAGCCAGAGCGAGAAACTGCCATCCCGTGCCCGGAGCTGCCGTCCCGCTTAGTTCAGTGTCGAGCCCGGCTCAGCTGGCCATGCCGTTCAGTTGAGACTTGAGTCCCGAGCCCAGTTCAGCTGGAGCAGCTAACCATGAGTCGCGCGGCCCAGTCTGGCGGCGGCCCGGCGAAGCCTCGCTCCTCGGCCGCCAGCTGTTCCTGGAACGGCTGCTGCAGCACCGTCAGCAGCGTCTCCAGCTCGGCGAACTCCCCCTTCTCAGCTCCTTCAATAGCCCGCTGTACCACCCAGTTCCGCAGCACGTAGCGCGGGTTAGCCTGCCGCTGCGTCGCCTGCCGCTGCTCCTCCGCCACCCCGTCAGCCTCCAGTCGGGCGGCGTAGTCAGCCACCCACGCCTTCCACCCAGGCGCCGTCACTACCACCCGCAGCGCCCACATCTGCTCCGGCACCGCGCCGTCCGTCAGCTGAGACAGCGTAACATCACCCAGCTGGCGGAAAGTCATCGTGAAGTCGGCGCCCGTCTTCTCCATCATCGCGAGCAAGCGACGGGCCAGCTGCTCCGCCTCAGCGCTGGCCGGGAGACCAAGCCTGCTGCTGAACCGCCGCCGCCACTCGGCAGAGAACGCCTCGGTGTAGGCGTCCAGTGCCGTACCCAGCTGGCTGACATGTTCAGCCGGCATCAGCGGCCGCAGCGCCACGCCCAGTTTCTCCACGTTCCAGCGGCCGACGCGCTCCTGGTTGGCGTACGAGTATCGGCCCGTGTCGTCCGAGTGGTTCGGCACGAACTCCGGCTCGTACGCATCCAGGAAGCCAAACGGCCCGTAGTCAATGGTGACGGAGAGGATGTTCATATTGTCCGTGTTCATCACCCCGTGTGCGAAGCCGCACCACTGCCAGCCGGCGATCATGCGGCCCGTGTCGGCGGCTACGCGTCGCAGCAGCTGGAGGTAGCAGTCGGGGGCGGAGAGGTCGATCTCGGGGAAGTGTTGCTGGATGACGTAGTCGGCTAGTAAGCGAAGGTTAGTTGTGTCGCCATCTGTGGCCAGCATCTCGAATGAGCCGAAACGGAACCAGGTGGGTGCCAGTCGCAGTACGACGGCCGTCCGCTCGGCCACCGGTCGCCCGTCATAGAAGGCGTCCCGCAACACCCGGTCCCCGCTGATGACCAGCGTGGCAGCCCGGGACGTGGGCACACCTGTTAGATGGACAGTGGACACAGGTTACACAATGCTGAGGCCAACACCCGGTCCCCGCTGATGACCAGCGTGGCAGCCCGGGACGTGGGCACACCTGTTAGATGGACAGTGGACACAGGTTACACAATGCTGAGGCCAACACCCCGCTGATGACCAGCGTGGCAGCCCGGGACGTGGGCACACCTGTTAGATGGACAGTGGACACAGGTTACACAATGCTGAGGCCAACACCCGGTCCCCGCTGATGACCAGCGTGGCAGCCCGGGACGTGGGCACACCTGTTAGATGGACAGTGGACACAGGTTACACAATGCTGAGGCCAACACCCGGTCCCCGCTGATGACCAGCGTGGCAGCCCGGGACGTGGGCACGCCTGCCGGACACGGGTTACACAATGCTGTGAGGCCACCGCCCGGTCCCCGCTGATGACCGGCGTGGCAGCCCGGGACGTGGGCACGCCTGCCGGACACGGGTTACACAATGCTGTGAGGCCACCACCCGGTCCCCGCTGATGACCGGCGTGGCAGCCCGGGACGTGGGCACACCTGTTAGATGGACAGTGGACACAGGTTACACAATGCTGAGGCCAACAACCGGTCCCCGCTGATGACCGGCGTGGCAGCCCGGGACGTGGGCACGCCTGCCGGACACGGGTTACACAATGCTGAGGCCAACAACCGGTCCCCGCTGATGACCGGCGTGGCAGCCCGGGACGTGGGCACTAGGGTGTGTCACTCGGATACTTTTTCTTCCCGATCAAATTCTACCACCGAATTGATCATGCGCGGCATGTGTGGAAACAATTATATGTCATTCGTTCCTTCTTATCTTTTGCCTCCATCCGGCGCCGAGCGATCAAAGTTTCTCCCATTCCTTAACTATTGCGACCACAGCGCCCCTATCGGCGGGCAGTGGAACTACTTCACCGAGCGGTGTTCTTAAGTCGATGTGGCCTTTTTGGGAGAAAATAGTCAGTAAAATGCGCATGAATATATTCCTGAGAAGATATTCGTCTTCACATATATGAACTAAGCAGTGAAACAACAGTGAAATCAGTGAATAACAATGTTGATATTAACAAGTGATAAGGAAATTCATGGACTTGCCGAAGTACAGATGCGTGACAAATGCTTGTCCGGAGCAGCAGAGCGCAGTCTAAATTAACTACAAAAAAACGTACGAACTTGGATAAAAAGCACCAAACTCTGCTGATAACTAACACAAAAAAACGAGTGCGGTAAACACTACCATCATAGTATGTATGTAGCGTTGTTGCAGCTACTGCAATGGTGCGAATGCGAGCGAATCCAGTCAGGCTTTTTGTGAATTACTTCTTGCTAGTGACAGCTGGCAGTCTCCCACGGTGACGGAGCCAGTTGCAGATCCAGCCATGTCGTTGCGTTTCCCCGACCACGTTGCTGGCCGCCTCAGTTACCACCTTGACAGCACGTTCCACAGCGACTGTATGAACTGGATACGGGGGCACAACTAGCGGCGCGTTCCGGAGGCCATCCAGCTGTGCGTCGCTGAGAGCCATCGTCAGGGGCGGCTCGGTGATCAGCTCTGCATTCCAGTCCAGCAAGTCGGTGTACTTCTCGGCCGCGAAGTTGACTGACCGGAGCTTGAATGGTCGGACATTCTGCTGCTGCGACTGCCGGCGACACTGCTCTATCGTCGTTACCGCTTGGTCTCGCACTTCTGGGTCTGTATCAGCGACCATGGCCAGTAAGAGCGCCTCCGGGTGCGCCCAGTACCGCGTTCCGCTGCAGTACTGGGCGAATGCTGTCCTGCAGTCCCTCGGGCAGGAGTCGCAGCAATTTCACGCTCCGCATCAGGTTCTTTGAGCCGTTTTCGCAGCTGCTGTGCAGTCGGATATTACACCACATTGGAATGTAGTGCTTCATGAGGTACTCTACCAGCTGCTTTAGCTGGTCGGTAGGGTTCTCGCTGGACACGTACAGGCGCAGTAGTCTTGTTGCCAGAGTCAGCCACCTGGAGCGGGGGTGGGGGATGCAGGATAGCATGAATAATATACGATATAGCATATGGTAGATGTTATTATCGATGTTAAAGGAAGATAATGGCGGGTAGATGAGTATAATAAAACGGAATGAACGTATGCATGGTGTCGAACAAATGCTTTCTTGAAATAAACGCAAATTAGGCACGCTATCAGAAACGTACGTTAATGTGAGTGCATATACGCAAATATGTTACTATGAGTGAACTGTAAAGTAAGACTTCCGCCCCTCCTCACTTTGCTATTTTGGTGACAAGTTTGTTTGTTGGAACTTAAGGGCGCGACGACTGCATGGTCAATTTGCGCCCACTTTTTTTTTGGTGACAAGATAAGCCAATTGCCTATAACAGTATGAATATTCAGCCTTTGTGCGTACCTGGCATGGTTCACTGGTCCGATTTTTCGGTTGGCATCCTCTTCAGAGATGTGACCAGCCTCCACGGCCTTGGCCAGTGTGTACAGCAGCTGCTGATCGGTGCTCAGCTCCGAGAATACTGCCTCGGGCAGCTCTGGAACTTCACTGCTCACCGGCTGGAAGGAGCTGACTGGAAGGCGGTGAACGTTACCACTGGCAGCCTTGCCGAGAGGGCCAGAAAATGACCTTGGTCCCGAGGTCTCTCCATCTAACTGATGGAACACCTCCCGTAGGTTCAGTTCATTTCCGTGTAACTGGCAAATGAACCAGTGTAGTGGCCGGTTTTTACTCAGTTCGAGAAGACGGCACACACCGCCATAGCGCCCCGTGTTCGCAGCCGTGCCATCGCATCCAAGAACACATACTTCAGCGACGCTGGTATCAGCGATAGTATCGATAACTTTTGCTTGGTCCATTGCCCGGCCAGTGTCCGGTGTGAAGTGTCCGAGGTATTGGCCTCCTGGCTCAGCTACTACTGCCACATGTTCCTCTACTGTTTCTGTTGATCGTCCGACGGCGGTGCGATCTTTTCGGCCATCGAAATATAGAGCTCTGAAATATTGACCGTATCCTCGCTCTCGCTCTTGGGCTGACACCTGTCTCAACCGATTTCTCTCCCGCCACACTTTTTTGGATCAACTGCCAGCGACGTGTCGTCCTTATCTATGCGACCGATGTCTTCTTGGAAAGCATTGATTATTGCAGCTACAGCACGATTTGATAGTCCAAACCGATCAGCCGCTAAAGCCGTATTGTCAAATCTCTCCCGATTCAAATCTGTCGTATCGGTTCCGTGGACATTCCATTTCAAGTTTTCATCAGACGTGTTCACGGAGCTCTCACGGTCGTCTGTACTGCTGCCAGCCTGCAGACCAGACGGTCCAGCTTCCATGTAGTCGCTGGGGGCTGCAACTTCGCTGGGTCCCTCAGTTACTTCAGTCTCTTTCCCCGACATATATCAGGACTCGACCGATACCATACTCCGTCCTTCTTGCCGGGACAGACTCTGCCTCCGGTGTGCTGCTGCCTGACGCCGGCGACTCTCAACAGTGTCCAAACCACCGATCAACTGCTTGCGGGGTCTCCTTTGATCCCTTAGAAACGTGACCTCGCCAGGCGGCACTCGGTTCTCTCGGGGGCAGCTGCAGCGTTGCAGACATTTGCAGAGGGCTATGTCGAATAGCTTTCTGAAGAACTGTTGATTCATCTGTGTCTTTTCACTGCGCTGACTTTTCTTGACTTTGTTCAAATTTCGGAAGTTTGTGTAACACAGCTCCAACTTGCGCGCGACGCTCGTGACCTGCAGCGTAGGAATGCCCTCTCGCTCCCACAACTTGATTATCTTCTCAGCGGCCGGTTTGTATATCTTTCTCTGCTTGTCTTTTCCCCGAACGACTGAATGCTCACTGTGAATAAGTCTGATATAATTGACAGCGTCCTTGTATGTCGGAAACTGATTTGATGGTAGGTCACACGAAGCTCCCAGAGCGAAGTGTTTGGACCGGCTACGATTAGCCATAGCACTACCGTATCACGGGGACGGGGCTCAAGGCACTACACACTGGCCACAGTAGCGCACTGACCCACGGACGCTTCTTTACTGACTCACACCTCTGCTCGTCGCGTTGCGAGTCAGACATCTGGTGCTGCTGTCGGACGACAAGATCGTGTCGCCCTGTCATTGACATATGACACGTACCGTCTCACTGACCCGAGCGTGTTCGTCGCTCTCAGCCGGCACGGTCAGTTGCCCCCCCCCCCCCCCCCATTCACTGCCATTGAATGTCTACTGTGCGGTGCCTAATGAATCATGAGGCATTACGAAATACAAAATGATGATGTCACAGCTTTACTAGCTTTTGAGACGAAGTAATGTAGCCCAAACCGAAACGGGCGACTTAGTTCTGCCAGCCGCCAATAGAGGCGCTGAGGTCGCCAATGTTAAGAGAATGGGAGAAACTTCGAACGCTGGGCGCCGGATGGCGGTTAAAGATGAAAGGAAACGAGTGGTAAATTTGTATGTTTGTGGGTGCAGCGCATGATAATATTGGTGGTAGAGTGTGCGCTGTGACAAGTGACACACCCTAGTGGGCACGCCTGCCGGACACGGGTTACACAATGCTGAGGCCAACAACCGGTCCCCGCTGATGACCGGCGTGGCAGCCCGGGACGTGGGCACGCCTGCCGGACACGGGTTACACAATGCTGAGGCCAACAACCGGTCCCCGCTGATGACCGGCGTGGCAGCCCGGGACGTGGGCACGCCTGCCGGACACGGGTTACACAATGCTGAGGCCAACACCCGGTCCCCGCTGATGACCGGCGTGGCAGCCCGGGACGTGGGCACACCTGTTAGATGGACAGTGGACACAGGTTACACAATGCTGAGGCCAACACCCGGTCCCCGCTGATGACCAGCGTGGCAGCCCGGGACGTGGGCACACCTGTTAGATGGACAGTGGACACAGGTTACACAATGCTGAGGCCAACACCCGGTCCCCGCTGATGACCAGCGTGGCAGCCCGGGACGTGGGCACACCTGTTAGATGGACAGTGGGTGGGCACGCCTGCCGGACACGGGTTACACAATGCTGTGAGGCCACCACCCGGTCCCCGCTGATGACCAGCGTGGCAGCCCGGGACGTGGGCACGCCTGCCGGACACGGGTTACACAATGCTGAGGCCACCGCCCGGTCCCCGCTGATGACCGGCGTGGCAGCCCGGGACGTGGGCACACCTGTTAGATGGGCAGTGGACACAGGTTCACATGCAGGTTATACGGTGCACTGAATGGTCACATAATTGGGTACGGATGGATCGAATAGCCGCTGAAACGTATTTCTTGGTCACCAAAGTTTGGTATAAGTTGGTGACAGGAGTCACTAAAAGCTAAATGAGATGCTAAGCTTATCTATTGAATTAAGCTCAGAATGAAGGATAAAATAGAGAGCGAGAGAGAAAGAGAGAGGGAGCGAGCAGAGTATTCGCCACCTCATCGAGAGTACTTCAAAGAATGGAAATCCCATTGAGCTATAGCAATAGCGTGCAAATCGTGACCACAATACGACATAATTCTCCTGACATTCCTGATGCATGACAATGGAACGGACCGATGACTCGGCACATTTTGAACGGACAAAGCCTGTCCACCTGGCAGCGGCTCGACTCACCGAGAAAGTGCATGGCTTCTGAGCAGAGGAACTCGCGGACTGAGGAGCGCACCACGGCCCGTCCGTCTCCATAGCGGGAGTACGGCGTGCGTCCGGAGCCCTTCAGCTGCAGCTCCCACCGCTCGTCGCGCCTGCCGGACAGCACTCGACGTTAGCAACGGTGGCCGATAGATACATACAGCACCAAACAGCCGGCAGCGGTCAACTAGAGCTTAGTTCAAGTCAGGTGATGTTACGCTAACATTGAGAAAACTAAGCCTATCAGGAATGGACACATGGAAAATAAGCTGCACACAAATACCCAAAAATAGTCACTTGGTACATATACAAAAATGAAGTGCCAGGTCAACATTTGTATTCCGAATGCGTCCACACCAGAAACGGAACTACAGACGACTCCACACAACTTCCCAACATAGTGTTATGCAGATGATTCTACCTGTATGCAGGTGATTCTACCTGTATGCAGGTGATTCTACCTGTGTGCAGGTGATTCTACCTGTATGCAGGTGATTCTACCTGTATGCAGGGAGTGTGTCCCGGCCACGGACTTAGCGATCGGGCGGTATCGATGCCGCCCGCGCTAGCTCATCCGGTAGAGCATGGAACTTGTGATCACAGGGTCTTGGGTTCGCGGCCGGCTTGGTACCGAGTTTTGTTTGTAGCGCGACTGTTTTGTACCGCGGACTCGTGTGCGCAGAGCGCACCGCGCTGTCATTGGCTTGTGTGACCCGCGACACGTGACCTGAGGTGAGGTCAGACGCGTGCCGGGGACGAGTGGTCGGCTGGCGGACGGCGACGCTCGGGGTTAAGTGTCCGAAACGGTGCTGCTGGTGCGGGGAGTGGAGCCGGCTGGTGGGTTTATGCGACGTTGCTGCCCTGTATTCCCGGTGAATTCCTGCCTGGCCTGAACTCGCCGCATGGCAGCGCTGCCTCGGGTGAACACGGAGCAGCGTTGACGGGCATATCCTTGTGTCCTCCCATCGTCCCCGTGTCGTGCGGCCTTAGGTGAACTCCGAGCCGTGCGGTACGGGGCGGCGGGTGCCCCGAGGGACTACTCGGCTGAACTGCTGAGTGCCTCGGGTGAACTGCTGAGCACTGCTGCCGTGCCGACTGAACCTGCCATCACCCTGTCGTTAGGAGCCCGTGCTGTGGCCTGGCAAGTGGTGTCGCCTCGGGTGTTTTCCGAGTGGCGCTGCCGTGCAGTTCCCGCCTCCCCCGAGGGCACTCGAGGTATGTGAGGTAAAGATAGGGGGTACAGACAGCTGGTTTTCTGTCTTCGATTAGGACAGCTGTGAGAACAGATCACACCCAGATGTACTACGGATTAGTACACAATACGCTTCGATCCTTAAAATCTGCCCCATTCTCGCCGAATCATTAATATTCGGCGCCTGCCACGCCAAACCGCTGTCGCCGTCAACGGTGACGGTTTGACGGCCAACATTCGTCCCTCACCTGTTGGTGTACTCGCCGATGAGGTGGGCGCGTCCGTCACCGAGCTGCTCGGCCCAGTAGCCGAACTGATGACCTCCGTACCGGTGGGCCAGCGACGGCACGCCAGGCAGCGCGTCATTCCCCGCCACGATGTCGACAAAATAGCTATTTCCGCCGATCTCTGGGTCGAGGTCGAGCAGCCGCAGCGCCGCCGGCGACGCGGCCGCCAGCTGCACGGCCGAGCGGAACGGCGTGGGCCGCACGGCGGAGAACAGGGCTCCGCGAACCATGAACCGCACCGAGTTCTCCTTGACCGGGTCCAGCGGGAAGTCGCGGTACGTGTCCTGGTGCCAGCGCAGCGTGTCGCGCACCAGAGACTCGAACTCATCGCACATGGCTAGCAGCGGCCGCCGGCCGGGCTGACACAGGAAGGCTGTGAAGTTGTAGTGAAGGTTGTAGCAGCCAGTGGCTGGTGAGGCCTTTCTGTGGTTGTGGTTGGGCAAGTTGTGCTGCAGAGATGGGCTTCTTTCTAAATCTTCCAGGTATTGCAAGAGTTCACAATGTGCAACAGCTGAAAATGCAACACAGCAGAAAATCTTCAGTGGAAGGGTGCAGCTATTCCAGAGAATTCCCATGAAGCTCAGGTGAAGCAAGCATATGCTTGTCTTCTGTCTTCATGTGTCTTCAAATTTTGCGCTGTTTCAAGCTCTATCCTGAAGCATATGCCACATAATTTTAGACACATGGCAAGCATGCAAAGTAAAACAAACATATGCAGCATAGATTAAAGGGAGTGTGCCTACTCACATCGCTTAGTTGGGGTTATTGACACTGGTCTATAGAACACAATTTTCTGAATTGAACCAATACTTCATTTCTCCAGATTCACCCTAGTTGCTGAGATATTCGAAGACTCCAGGAATTTGCTTGGGAGCAAACAGTTATCGGGTAGACTCCAGTTGGCTTCCGCTACTAGAAGCACTGCAACTATCGATTAAACTGCTAGCATATTGTTAGCGCCGGCCAATAGCAATTCAACAAAACAGCTCGTGCACGCTGCTAGCAGCAGCCGAACAGAAACTGGACGGCCATCATGTTTTTCGATGATGGTCATTTCGATGATGGCCGATGGACATTTTTTTAAGAAGATATAAATTTAGAGCTACGAAACTTGCACATAATAAAGTTCACAGTGGCAAGAACGTGCTGTGCAAAACTCGTCTTTCTATCTTGCATGATGTGACCGTAATTGTATTGTCTTATGTGCGCCGTTTTACATAACATCACCATAGTGGCGATCGTTTTATAGATATCGAAACACAAATAAAAAACAACAATATAAGTAAAAATTCAACTAAAGGGGCTCCAGCTGTGAATTTCATCATAGACAACAATCAAACCAACAGCTACTTACCGTATGAAAAATATTTTTGACATTTCAAAACAGTAGGCACACTCCCTTTAACTATGCCTTGTCTGGCTTTGCCAAAAAAAGTAAAAACACAATTCCAACTTAAGCCTTCACACTGACAGCAGATTTTGGAACATTTTGGCAGCGGATCTGCATCATCTAACCAATTTAACCCGCCCTTGACTGGGGTCTCAGCCGAACACTGGTGGAGAGGGGGGGGGGCGAAAAACGCCCCCCCCCCGGGTTATCTTGCGAACCAATGATCGCAGCGAGACGCACAAGGCGGCATTCAAAAGCTCTCAATGATACGCATCTAAAGCATACTCAAAAGTTTCCAATTGAAGTTACATGTCAGAGTCACAGTCAGGTCAAAGTTCAAAATTGAGGTATTTGAGTATATGGGCCATATTTTCCATCCAAAGCCTTCAATTGTGACCATCATCACCCAAAGTGCTCTCAAAGGTATAATACACATCCCACATGAACCTAAAGTGAGATTGTTGGTCAAGGTCAGGTCACAAAAGGTCATCACTATAAGCAACATATATGAAAATCATGCAACATGTTTTATGGGTTATTTTACACATAATTTGATAGTGATAGTTATTTTACTACCTAACTTCATTTAAAGGGAATGTTTCACTTTTGTATTGGTTTTGAACTGAGATAGCCATTATCTTTGGCCGTTATTGAAATGTTGAAAATACTAAGGCCATTTCCCCCAAAACTTGACCGTTTTTAAGCAATTTAATTTCCCAGTTGCAAAGTGGGGTCTAGGCTAGTGCCGGCGCTGATTGGCTGACAGACACTTTTTCAGCCAATCCCACTTTGTCAGCCAATCAGCGCCAGTATATACCTCAATAATGACATCATCCCAAATTTAAAACCTTAATTTGTATAAAAGATCATTGTGGTTGTTTTAACTGCTACCATGCTTAATTTCAATGCCAAGCTATCAACATGGCTATCTCAACTCAAATATAATATTAAGGTGGGATAGTCCTTTTAAGCGAATTTAATGCTTGCAGTAATAACACAAATATTTTCCTGCTGCTATAATGCTGAAATTGATTGTGGTAATGCCAACCGCCGACAAGCCGCCAAATTTGAATGCTGTTCTGCTGCATTTAGTTGTGTAAGATCTACAAATGATTAACTATTTCTAAATTGGGTGAACAAGTGCCAAATTTGAGCAAAAAAATGGGGCTGTTCCAGCACCCTCAACCGGAAGAGGTTTTCATCCCACCAGTTGAGGTGTGGTGGAGCGGAGCACAGGAACAGATGGTGGAGATTTCCAATGTAAACAGCATGAACAGCATGCCACTAATGTGCCACAGTGCGCCAAACATAACATTAACTTTCCTCCACCAGCCTCAACCGCTCATCCAGAGGTTGAGATTTTGCTCAACCGGTTGAGGTTGGTGTGGGGGGTCCACCAATTTTAGTTGAGGCGCAGGAACAGCCAGTGGAGAAAATGAAACCTCAACCTAATTTGGTTGAGGGCGCTGGAACAGCACCAATGTATATACGACAAACAGATGTCAAAAGTATCCCCTTATCTTTACCAGGTTTAAAGGGAATAGTCAACCTTAACATGGGTTTTGAACTGAGATAGCAGAATTGTAGCTTGGATATATAAATTGTATGATCCACAGTTCGTTTTTCCCAAAACTCTACCTCAATGGCTCTAGAGCAGATTTTCAAACGAACTGCCAAGGTTTATACCAGATTGACGGTGATGTCATAGCATTATAGCCAAGATTTTCTGTTAAAGTCAACCGACCTTGGCTCTATTTTGCCAAACTTTGGGGCCATGGAGACTGCCAGCTGCATAATTTGGAATGTAAGCATGGCTGGCAAAGTTGCTGTTTGCTGGTATGCATTTTGTACTCTTTTATACTCTTTTGAAATTTCCTGTACTCTTTGAAAAGGGAAAATAAACATCATCAAATCAGATATGATGAATAATCATATTGTATTTGATTCAGTCAACTAGATCAAGCTCCAGAAACCTCCAGCCCTCAATCAGAATCCAAAGAGTGCAAAATGTGTACCAGCAAACAGCAACTTTGCCAACCATGTTACCAAAAACCAGCAATTTGATGATCACCATGGACCCAGACTGGAAAAAAATCCATGCACTACGCTGGATGCCCCAGCGAACCCTCATGCGCCGAAGTTCGGCGCACGAAAATATGCGCCGAAATTTTGCCACAATTACGCCGAAATTTTTCGCTATGCGCCGAAATTTAAAGTCAAATTAATGTTTGATATTCAACGTTTTTTTTCTTCTTTTTTTTCATTTCATTTTTTTTTTTGGTCTATTTTGAAGGGAAATAATGACCTTTTGATTTTGTTAGCAACAATTTCTTAGGCTACCGTTATGTTTTTAAAATTATTTTATTTAAATTTAAGAATTAAATAAAATTATTCCCAAATTCAAAGTTGTAAGTTTGGAAAAAATACAAAACAAGTACCTTGTGTACTTCATGAAGGTCATTGACAAATTTGTCCTTCCCTACCATTGTTAACATTGAGTGCGGCATTTGTGGAGGCTCTGTGACATTTCCGATCAAACTGAGCGCTGCTCGGACACCCGCTAGTAGCGCTTTCGTTCTCCATGGCAACCAGGCGTCAGCCAATCAAAAGCCAGAAAGGGAATACGTTCTGGCTTTTCATTGGCTCACGCCTGGTTGCCATGGAGAACGAAAGCGCTACTAGCGTGCGTTCGAGCAGCGCTGATCCGTGAAGCAATCTGTGAAGCATCCGTGATGCATGACTGACTATTAGTATAAGTCATGAATAACAACAACATGCAAACTATACCAACTCGAATAAAATACGAGCGGAATGAATTGAACCCCAGGCAAGCTAGTATTCGCAAAGCACTCGGCACTGCGCCACAATAGCAAAAGGTGAGGGAAATGCATATTGGATACAATATTATTACGTCACAAGTTTCTGAAGTGTCAACTACTATGAAATACAGTGATAAAATACCTTTAATAATGATTAACAAGAAAATTCAAACTTAAAACAATAATTTGAATAAGTCTTTAATTAGCTTTCAACTCGAAATCAGATATATTTTGCAATGCTACACAAGAATGGCACCAGTGACGTCATTAACAAAGCCTGCTACGAGACTTGGGTATACTAATCAGGAACAACTCGCCAAGTGCGCCGAGATGGTTAAGTGCGCCGAGAAGCATGACAATGACTTTGTAAACAAATCGCCGACGCTAAATAGGTCGCCGTCGATGTGCATCGATGAGCTTCTGATTTAATTGCCAGTTTTGTGTTATTGTTCGTTAGTTTTTTTGGGGAAAATTATTATTTTTCATGATAAAATAAAGCATAGTGTTATATACAGCCACAGACAAACTATACACAACTCCTAATGTTGAAAACAAATGAATCGATTCTCAAAAATTGAGGGTCGCAACCACTAACTATGCCGCGTTGATGTGCATCGATGAGCTTCCGATTTTATTGCCACTTTTTCCAATCGCTGTTAGTTTTAGATGATCGCCGGGCATATAATCACAACAAGCAGAACGCACAATATATTTTCCACTCCATTGCGTAAAAAAACAATACGGGAAAAGCCCGCAGTTCGATGAGGACCAAAAGTACTTGGCAAAAGGTCAGAAATAGTGCAAGTACCGGTCGTTAAAAATGTGGAACGCTTATCAACTTTAACTTGAAATATCTTTTGGTAGGAAAGTTTTCATGCAAAATGTGATGAATTTACAATATATTTTGATCTCGTCTGGCGATTTCAAGTGCTAACTCCATTTTAGTGGAAAAAGGTCATTATTTCCCTTTAAAGGTTTTTTAATATCACGTCCGCTGCATACATTTGTCTATTTTTTTAAAAAGGGTTTTGTCTATTTTAAAGGTTTTTTTTTATATCCAACTGCATATCCAAGTTTAATTTTCCGTTCAATTGACAGCCACGCTGCAAGCTGCGCCGATATTTAGCCGCAATCGGCTAGTTACGTTGGACGCTGCGCCAAAATTTCGGCGCAATCGGCGAGTTACGCTGGACGCTGCGCCGAAATTTCGGCGCAATCGACGAGTTACGCTGGATGCTGCGCCGAAATTTCGGCGCAATCGACGAGTTACGCTGGATGCTGCGCCGAAATTTCGGCGCAATCGCCGAGTTACGCTGGATTTATCGACGAAAACAGGGTTTTTTTCCAGTTTGGCCATGGACCAGTTGTCTACAAGATGGTCAGGGGGCAGCTGACAGCCCCCGGTAGGTTCAAAAACGCAGCAAGTGAAGCGTTCTAAATGTGGGTCCCTGCAACCGCAATTGCTGTAATGGTTAGGTCAAGTTTTATTATGTTATTACAATATTATTTCCTGCCACACCCTGGTCCATGGGGATTGTCAAATCAATGGTTTTTGGTAACACACTGCAGTTTCCTACTTGCTTTTTTGGGAGTCTTCACTGATCGCAATATTACATTCCAATATATGTGAACCAGCACACATGAGCGCAATGTTACCTATACTTATATATAAACTGCAGAATTTAGAAAGGCCACTTGGCCTCACAGATCAAAACGATGCTGAGCTCCTTAGTGAGATCCTCTCCCTCAGTTGTTGATGTGGATGGTGAACATGTCATGTGTCCAATGTTTGTTGAATCTAGCCTTGAAAGCGTTGATGCTAGGGGCGTCAATCACTGAGGGCAGCAGTGTTTGTTTGTAATGTTTGCCTAATTTGATTCACCATAAACTCAGGAGGTATGACACGTTTGTAACACATCTGAAAATGATGTCATGTTGTACAATATTTGATTTCATCAAAATGTTCACAGTTCCCAGGTTGCATTACAAATTAATAGCAGAATCGTTATCCGTGTACTCTGTTTAGTCATTTTATAGCATTCGCTCGAATCTACCAAGGTAGACTATTCCATGAAAACTTCTTCAAAAAGCTTGACTTCATGAACTGACAAAAATGGAGGACATCAATAAAATGATAATATACCAAAGAGTCCCAATACCAATAGAAAAGATATTCAAAATATACAATAATGCATTATCAAAACTTACTTTCTGTGTCCTCCGTTTATTCGGCTACTCGGCCCCTGTACTCGGCTGGCTTCGGCTCATTGCTTTTCTCACGTATTCTATGACCGTGATTCTCACCAGTGCGCCAAATAAAGATCAACACATTGTTACCAAATTGCTCCCAAGTTGAGCACAAAAAAAAACGGAAAAACAAAAAATTAATGAAATATGTTTAGTTCGATACAAATGCTTGTTACCAGTAGTTTGCATTACTTTCATAAAAATACATTGAACTGACACCGAAACAGTTACATTTTTCACGAAATTTTAGAGAGTATCAAACTTGGCATTGATCTGACCTTGAGCCAGTAGAGGTCAAACAAATTTGCGTCTGAATTGTATTGGATGCGCCAATGAAATGGCTAGATGAACATAGCATTTTACATTTATTTACAAGAAACTAATTACGTCAACAACATTATTTTATTTAGTAGATCAGAAACAAATTGTAATATGAAAACAAATTATATATTTCAAAATATTTTGTACCTCACAGATTTAAGCAACGTTCCACTAAAGCAGTAAACTTGTCTAAAATGTACATTACGTCATTTAAATTCCGGTTTTACATCAAATATTTTAGATGGTACAGTTAGGAATAAAATAACAACTGCTCTGCATCAGCAGAGGGGCCGAAAGCAAACGCCGGTCTCTTCCGATCGTGGCTCGAGTCCCGCCGCTTCGGGGATCTGAAAATTTTGGAGTTAAAGTTGTGAAGCTCAGGGTGATAGAGGACGTAAAGCTGCTGCTGAAGAGTCGTATTTGTTTTCTGCATATCAACTGTACACTCTAAACGATCAATATGCCGCGCAAATTTTTCGTGGGTGGAAACTGGAAGATGAATGGAGACAAGAAGAGCATTGACGGAATTTGCGCCTTCCTGAAGCATGGTCCTTTGGACAAAAATGTTGACGTTGTGGTGGGAGTTCCGTCAGTTTACCTAGAGTATGCGAAATCAAAGGTCCCTGCAGGTGTCCACTGTGCTGCCCAAGACTGCTACAAGGAGTCAAAAGGAGCATTTACTGGTGAGATTAGCCCTGAGATGCTGAAAGACATCGGCATTGAATGGGTCATTCTTGGACATTCTGAGCGCAGGAATGTTTTTGGTGAAACTGATGAATTGATTGCTGACAAGTGCAAGCATGCTCTTGCCTGTGGTCTGAAAGTCATCCTCTGCTGTGGAGAAAAGCTGGATGAGAGAGAGGGTGGCAAGACAGAGGAAGTTGTTGTGCGTCAGCTGTCTGCCTGTGCTAAGAAGATAAAGGATTGGACACATGTTGTTGTTGCCTATGAGCCTGTTTGGGCCATTGGCACTGGAAAAACAGCTACCCCTGCTCAGGCCCAGGAGGTTCATGCCCAAATCAGAAGCTGGATGAAAGAAAAGGTCAACCCAGGAGTTGCTGATAGCACAAGGATCTTGTATGGAGGTTCAGTTACAGCGGACAACTGCAGGGAGCTGGCCAAGCAGAACGATGTTGATGGATCTCTTGTTGGAGGAGCATCCCTGAAGCCTGATTTTGTGAAGATCATCAATGCTACCAAGTAGCCAGCTGAATCCAGCTGATGTGGGGAATGCTACAAGCATTATTCAAAATTAAAAGCTGGGCTGTTGCATGTTTTTGGGGAGGGACTTCTGTAGTCTTGTCACTTAGATGTAAAACTGTTGTGATACCCTGCCATATTTTGTTAATTGGATGTTAGGCATTGTACGTGGCAGAATACATTGTGGCTCCAACAATTGTATTTGTACATGGTTATATCCATGGAGCAAGAGACATGGTTACTGAACTCAAATGCTAGAAGCTAATATTTCAGAAGATGCCACAGTAGTTCTACATTTATTACCATAACTGTGAATGGTGTTCCTTAATCATAGGCATTGCCACCACTATGGACAGTATAGACAGTGTCCATACAAGTTGGTGAACCTTCAAAAACGTGTACAGACTGTCCATACAAGTTTGTGGAACCATTTGAAGGTGCAGAATTAGAGAAATTGATACATGAAATATTGATATTCAAATTATCTTCAGTTGGCCTATTTGTGACAAATTGTGATGAATTACATCTATTCATGGAACTTTTGCTCAACAGAAGGGAAAAAATGATTGTCCCCTCCCCAACTTGAACGCACAAATGGCAAGTTGGAATGAAATGTTAACGTTTTTCATCTGGAGTTTGGAATAGGAGTATGTGCAAAAATGGCAAGAGGCATTAACATTTTGCCCTTATCATTGTTCAAATGTTTAGCCGTTTAGTGGGCAGTGCTTTATGTGGAAGCGGTTACTGAAAGTTTGGGGACGGTATTGGCGGTAGTTTACAAGATATTGTAAAATATGTGAAGGAGCAAAACCAAATACTCTTGTGTTAGTCACTAGTTCAGTAACAAATGGTCAGGCTGTAATTTTACTAAACTGTATTTGGCTTCCTCCTGGCACTGACAACGCTGATGCCAAGGGCATATCCAAGGGGGTACCCTGGGCACCCCTGTGGGTATCCTGTGAGCTGAAAGACCCATTGTATTATTGTATAGGGGCCCTAAGCGGTCTTAGTGCCCTTGGCTGGCCAGACATACCCTCAGTCCATCTGAGGGACAATTGGTTGGCTTGTGTGGGGGGGGCTTCAGTCGCCCTGAGGGGGCCCTCAGTCGGCCTGGGGGGGCCTCAGTCGGCCTGAGGGACCCTCAGTCGGCCTGAGGGACCCTCAGTCAGCCTGAGGGACCCTCAGTCGGCCTGAGGGACCCTCAGTCGGCCTGAGGGACCCTCAGTCGGCCTGAGGGACCCTCAGTCGGCCTGAGGGGTCCTCAGTCGGCCTGAGTTAGTCTGAATGGACCCTCAGTCGGTCTTGGGGGCCCTCAGTCGGCCTGAGGCCTGATGGGGGAACGGCTCAGCCGGCCTGAGGTGCCCTCAGTCGGCCTCAGGGGGGGGGGGGCTTCGGCCTAAGGGAACTGAGTCGACCTGAGGAAGTCCTGAGTCGACATGAAGTCCTGAGTCGACATGAAGTCCTGAGTCGACCTGAGTGGGGCCTCAGTCGGCCTCAGGAGCCCTCAGTCTGCCTCAGGAGCCCTCAGTCGGCCTCAGGAGCCCTGGATCGACCTGAGTCGGTCCAAGGGGCCTCAGTCGGCCTGAGGGGCCCAGTCAGCCTGAGGCAGACTGGTTATTGATTCAACTCTGATTGAATCGATTGGAATCGTGCAATCAAAATTCCTTGAATAAAAAAGAATTGATTCACCACCAGATCGTTTGATTCATGAATCGTGATTGAGTCAAAACCTGCATGGAATCAAGGCTGATTGAATCAAACGATTTGACGATTCTTAACGATTCAAGTGCACATGGTAAATTGTTAAAATACAATGCAGTCCCAGTGGCTACATTCATTTATACTGCAATATTATTGCTGTAACAATGCTTTAATGATAATATATATGTATGTTTCCATTTGTATTGATTTGACAAAAAAAATCAACATATATATTTAAATGTTGAATCCTAAACGTGAATCGATTACAATATTTTTTTGATTTTTTTTCATCGGAAATAATTAATTTTCAAAATTTGTATCCATGAATCGAACGGTGATTTAATTATTCAGGTTCCAAAATGAATTGTGATTGAATCGTTCCAAAAATGTTGAATCAATAACCAGTCTGGCTTGAGGGAAACTCAGTCGGTCTCAGTGTTCTAGCATTGGGAAATTTGGGTGGAAAGGACACCCAATAGCTACTATTTTTCCACTCTTTTCTCCTGAGTTTTACTGTGAATTTCCACTCCTTATTTTAAAATATATTGGATAATTGGAACCCTGGTAGGTAGTGATTTATGGATGTAGTGAGGGTCACCCTGTTGAGGGAAAGACAGGTATGAATTGGCATATAATTCTAGTGAACGGGTAATTGAGTATTGATAAAGCTGAGTACATGTTTTTGGTTGAAATGTCCACTCTTTATGCTTATTTGTAGCCAGAATTTTCCACTCCGCACCACAGCTCCAAAGCAATCCTATGACCCTGGTCGGTCTGAGGGGCCATTGGTCGTCCTAGGATGGCCTTCGGATGGCCTAAGGAGGCGCTTGGTCTGCTTGAGAGGGCCCTCAGTTGGCATGAGGGTGCCCTCGGTCTGCCTGAAGGGCCCACAGTCGGTCTGAGATGAACCTTGGACAGTATAAATGACCCTCGATCGTCCTGAGGGAGCCCTTGGTCGGCTTGAGGGACCCTTGACCGACTGAGGGACCCTTGACCGACTGAGGGATCCTTGACCCGACTGAGGGATCCTTGACCCGACTGAGGGGTCCTTGACAGACTGAGGAGTCCTTGACTGACTGAGGGGTCCTTGACCGACTGAGGGGTCCTTGACCGACTGAGGGGTCCTTGACCGACTGAGGGGTCCTTGACCGACTGAGGGGTCCTTGACCGACTGAGGGGTCCTTGACCGACTGAGGGGTCCTTGACCGACTGAGGGGTCCTTGGTCGGCCTGAGGGGCCTTCGATGGACCCGAGAAAGCCTTCAATCTGTCTGAGGAGCCCTTGGTCGGTCAGAGTGCCCTTCGGTCGGCTCAAGGGTCCTTCAATCGACCTAAGGGTGCACTTAGCCGCCCCTAGGGGCCTTCGATAGACCTGAGGGAGCCTTTGGTGGGCCTGAGTGGACCTCAGTCGGTCTGAGGGTCAGTGTCAGAAAAGTGGTTCCACGATCTAAGTTCACGGAACAAATTTTTCGCCAGCGGCAGAACAAATTTCGTAATGCGTATACCAGTAATTTTTGCGTAATTTTTGATTCGCGTTTCTACACAACCTATTTTCATATATGCCAATATCTGCATATATTATGATGTGGAAAGTTGATGAATCGTCAGTCGTATTTCCTGTACAGTTAGGGTTTTGGTGTCAGTTGGGGACTGAGGCTCCAGGGTCGTATGATAAAAAGGCACCATAGGCGTAGGAACGGGGGGGAGGGTCCATAGGGGCCATGACCCCCCCACACACACACACACACACACACACACACACACTTTTCAGGCTGGGGGAGGGAAGGGGGGGCAGCAATGTTAATTGCCCCTCCCCTCACACTTTTGGATATTTCTCCTCCTTCAATCACTGATATTGGGGTTCGATATGAATGCTTTAAAGTTGCGAAAATAATGATGATTTCACAACCACGCAATACCAATAAGTCATAACCCATAAGCGTAAGAACCAGGGGGCCGGGGAGACCAAGGCCCCTCTTTTTAGGCTGGGATCCAACAATATTAACTGCTCCCTACTTTTGAGCGATTTATAATTCTTCAATTACGGATATTGGTTCGATATGAATGTCATAAAGTTAGCAGAATAATGATTAATTCACAACTTCACAATCATAGGCGTAGGAATGTGGGCTGGGGGACACATGGGCTTCCACTTTGAGGCTGGGGGGGGGGGGGGGCAGTAATGATAACTGTCCCGGTAGAGTAAGGTGATTTGAAGGGGGCGAGACTGGTGGAGGGGGGGGGGTGGGTGTGGGGGGGGGGGGGTGGGGTGGGGTGCAACCTCGGATGGGCCCAAGAGGCTCTTTGTTGCACTTTTCTTTTATGTCTTTATGTCTTTATGTCCCCCCCCCCCACACACACACACTTTTGAGCGATTTATCCTTGGACCCCTCAGCCGCCGCTTTCCCACAAGTCAGGTATGGGGTGCCTCTGCACGTGCGCACGTGCGCACGTGCACACCCCTATTATATATATCAGGAACGGCTGAGCCGATTGTGTTCAAATTTTGTGCGTGGTTAAGGACCTCTCAGCCGCGACTTCCCTATAAGTCAGGGGTGGGGTGCTTCTGCACGTGCGCACCCTTTTTGCATCTCAGAAACTACTTGCCCGATGGAGTTGACATTCACCATACATTTTCTTCGCGCTCGCTCGTTCATCGCCAACTACGGCGCCTTACTGGTTTATATTGGTAAAAAACAAGAAAAAAGTTGTTTCCCCCCAAACGAATACAATTGAAGAAAAAAATTGGCGCTAAATACCAAAGATTTCAAAATTACGAGATCGCAATTTGATAGAACGTTCAATTTCCTATCTTTGAGTTATTTTGGTTTTAGTTTATCTTAAATGTCACCATTTTACAGCTGCTTAACGTTTGGGTGATTTTATCGTTAATTTCGCGTAAAGCGACGTCACAAAATGGTGTATATCTTGTAAACAAATCGACGAAATAGCTTGAATGTTTCTGAGCCGACGTATAATTGATGTAGAAGAAGGTACTGATAGTCTTAGGTTGATACCTTGAACGATGTTTAAGTTATGGCGAATATTCGACAGGGGGGGCGGGGGCAATATTTGCCCCCCCCCCCCCGTCAAGCGCGGGTTAACCCTCACCCTGGTGTGGACGCAGACGGGTTATTGATTCGATTCTGATTGAATCGATTGGAATCGTTCAATCAAAATCCCTTGAATCAAAGAAGAATCGATTCACCACCAGGTTGTTTTATTCATGAATGATGATTGAATCAAAACCCGCATAGAAACAAGGCTGATCGAATACAAAAGACTGTGTAATGCTATTTCAATGGTGAGTCTAACGTGATTTGATAAACACATTTTTGATTCTTTGAAACGGATAGAATCATTTCTCAAAATGGTTATACATGAATCAAACGGTAACTGAATCATTCATATTCCAAAATGAATCGTGATTGAATTCTTCCAAAAAAAGGTGAATCAATAACCAGTCTGGCGTAGAGGGGGGTCATTCCCCCCTCCTGAGGTGTTTCGAAAATAGCGGAAAACGGCGGCGCACAGCGCCGCCAAATTTGGCACAGCTGTTTGGGCATCAATTACACATAATATTTACAATTACATAACTACATTTCATAAACACAGACTCGCACATTTAGTATAGATTGCGAGAAGTGGAGCAAATTTCGAAAGTGGCGCATATTGTTATGACATTGTGTGCTTCGAAAGAAGAAAATAATTGAACTGTACAATTTCGAACTTATGAAGAAGAAAAAAATTCATTAAGTTAAGAAGTACAAATGCAATGCTTTTCTCAACGTTTCTTACACAACTAACATAATATTGTCCGTGGGGAAGTGTTCGTTCGCTGGTCCAGTAACGCTGCTTTTAACACATGCTTCCTTATGAAGCTATTTGACATAGCCCTGAATTTTTTCCACACAGCGGTGAATGACAGGACAAAACGTCAATTATATTCGGCAGGAGAAACTTTACAACCAAACAGAGCATGCTGCAGGGATGTATGATTTCTGGACATGGCCTTCCAAACTGCTATCTCAGTCAAAAATCACATTATGAAAGTGGCTGGTGTTCTTGCAGGCCCTTCCTAGGCCTTAATGGCATATGTCGGTTTTGGGGGGCCCTTGCCATCTCTGATAGGGCCCTTACCTACTGTCTCGTTGTTTTTTTTCTTTCGAAAGGGCTCCCTCTTATGATTTCATAGAAGACCAAAATTAGATGTTTGCCCAAGAGCCAGCGAGCCGGGGGGACCGTCCTCAGTCTTTGGGACGATACACTTCGCCACTAAATTCTGCCAATTATTGGAATTGCGCGATCGGATGGTGGGGTCAGGGCCCGCGCAACAATCTTAGCTTGGCGTGGGTCCTGATCTCGGAAATTCATCCCATTAGAACATTTGGATTACATTTATCAAAAACTCTAGATTGGGGGTCAGCTGCCCTCCCTGCTCCTCTTGCGGCGGTCCGCGGGATTAGGGTGGAAAGGCAGGGGCTGTGGGGCAATTTACAGAGTTCATTCGAGAGAAAAAAATTGCTGTAGAGCAGAGAAGTGTGCCGACATGCAAGTTCGTGATGAAAGATAAGGAAGATGTGCAAATTGTACTATTTGCTATACATATATTGCAATATTGGTGTTCAGTATTGTGCCCACTTATTTATTTTGCACCGCAGGCGTTATTTTTTTTTGCGCTGTGATTTTATGGATACCTACTACCCAAAGCTGGCCGAATACTTCATTTTACATCGACACATTCGGCCATTACTTTAACCATTCTAATACCCGCCAGATCGAGGGGCAAAACGATGGTTTTACCCTCTTTTTGCCAGGGGTGAACTGCGCCCCCACCCCCGAATCTGTCACACCTGTAGATGACATGTAGATGGCAACAAATTCCAGCATTGTTTGCGACAGACATTGCATAGTGCAGACCCTGCCGCTGGTCAATGTCGATTTTCGCTAGGCAAAGCAAGCAATAATCGCCTCTAGTTATACAAATTGATGACACACATCTGGACAGTGATTCACTGAAATATATGTTATATATATACATTTTTATATATTAAATATATTAAATATATGTTGTATATAAATATATGTTTATTCATCACCAGAGCACACGATAAAATCATTGCATAAGGTATATGATTGGTTAAGACGAAATGGGAAAAATACGTCACACAGCTGAAAACGTGGGATAATGAGCCGGCTAAAATCTGGGGGATGAAATGACCCTTTTGCCCCCAGGATTTTGACTGGGGGCTTTTGGGTACCCTGCCCCCCGCAATCCGCCGCCCCTGCTGGGCATGAATCGTGAATGTTTGAGCGACGGGACTTTTGACCTTTGCTACGCTACTATCACCGTCCAAAACTGACTGAAGAGTACCATGTTTACCCGGTGGAAAACCCAGCCATTGAACATGAAGACTGCTGACGCAAACTGGGCATATTTACTCCAGCAACACATAATCCTTGACAACTAGCAGAACTTAACCTTTATATTGGCCGTTTTCACGGAGGATTATTGCGCTGAAAAGTTTCTGAAAGATTCTGACAGTTTTGAAAACTACACAACTTTTACATGCGATTTTTGGCTAGAAATGTCCCTCATAATTTTGTAATCTGTTGGTAAGAATAAAATATGTTGTCAAAATTGCGGTTTGGCGGTAATAAGCAAGATAAGTATTGATAGAATCCTCCTGAAAGTTTCATGAAGATTCTATCAATACTTATCTTGCTTTTTACCACCAAACCACAATTTTGTCAACATATTTTATTCTTACCAACATATTACAACATTTTGAGGGACATTTCTAGCCAAAAAATCGCATGTAAAAGTTGTGTAGTTCTCCAAAACTTTCAGAATCTTTCAGAAACTTTTCAGCGCAATAACCCTTCGTGAAAACGGCTATTTCCATAACTCGTAAACTTCCATAACCTTTCAATTACCATGCCCTTTAAATGTGATCGTCTGTGACCCTTCCGAGGTACGCACCGTACCTCGGAGGGGTCACAGACGATCACATTTAAAGGGCATGTCGTGACTCGTCGTCTATGCAGACCGTGTCGTGGGAAATCACTGACATTTTCCTTTCCTCGTAGGAGACGAATGGTACGTCACGCGCGGCTGACGTGGACAGCGTCTGCGCCGAGTATATGCACTATACAGCATAAACAGACCGCGGGAACCCGTACCCATATTTGTGTCAATATGTTTGACGTCTTTTGCAAATATAAGTGGTTTGAAAGTAGTTCACGGGTAGCTCGTATTCCCTCCTCGTTTTCAGAGAGGATTAAATATCACTGAAAAATATTATTTGTTCTGTGTTATTTCTCATACGGAGCATTCCAAGACAAATCGACTGAGGAGTCGCTCATGTCGCTCGACGACAAATCGACATGATCGACA
The DNA here is from genome assembly GCA_036785665.1 of Chirona hameri. Taxonomy (NCBI): domain Eukaryota; kingdom Metazoa; phylum Arthropoda; class Thecostraca; order Balanomorpha; family Balanidae; genus Chirona; species Chirona hameri. The sequence goes on from JAXIVJ010000586.1 coordinate 44,839, forward strand.
CAAATCGACAATCGAATCGACAAATCGCTCATATCAACGATATTGACTTAACACGCGCACTACCAGGGGAATTGATTTCCGCCCCCTCCCTCCCATCCGGTTTTTCATGAATAGCGGGAAAATGGCGGCGCGCAGCGCCGTCAAATTTGGCACAGCTGTTTGGGCATCAATTACTCACATGGTGTCAAATTGTTTACCTCGGGTCATCTCAGGTCAGGTCAACAGGTTACGTCAAGTGACCTTAACTCCAAAACAAAATGTTTGTGGTCGTGCCAAAGTCACGGTGTTTGTCCGAGAGATTTGAAACTTGCAGGATTGCATAAGTTCAAAGTACCTACAATTCGTTTATGTCAAATTTGTGTATTGGTGACCTAAGGTCAGGTCAATTCCGAGACCTCCCCATTATAAGTAAATGGGAAAATATACAAATGCTTCCTATTCAGAGAATATGCATTGTATCAGGACAATTATTTCAGAATCATGCTATTTTAGCTTATCTTGCGCACCACTGGGCCTCTGGATTTTCCACGCCCGACTGGGTGGGTGGGGGTCGGGTCGGGGTCGGGGGAGTGTGTGACCCCCCCCCCCCCCCGTCTAACTCGGCTCCTATGGGACATAGACCAAAACCAATAACAAAGTCAAATTTTCCAGTTTTAGGACTTTGCTCCAAAAATCCAAAATATCTCGGGAACTATGCTAGCTAGAAACAAATGGAGAAAAGCAATCGACAGCCATTTAAATTTGCAATCGTTCGTGCGCTCTCAATTTTGATTTCAGGTCAATAGTGTAGGCTCCAGAGGTCATAAAAGTCTTTTTTTTTTGCAAAATTGTTTTTCGCTAATAACTTTGTACTTAATAAATATAACGCAATACAGGGTACGCCATCGTGTTTGTCATATCAAGGTGCTTCGAATGATGTACATGGTGACCTTGTTACGTCAACGTGTACAACGACCTTGTTACGACGTGTCTCGACGAGACAAACACATTGGTACCGGTTTCACTTCTCTGTCTTCATTATGTCGAGAGTGTTATTGACACAAAAGTGATGGTGACCTCGGATGATCTCAAATGACCCCTTAGGAGCCACTGAACAAAATTTGCACTTGGATCATCAAGAATGTCCCATTATAACATTATCCAGAAGGAATTGGACTGATATCATGCCTATCCTCGAAATAGGAAGCCTTTGAGTATTTCTCAATTGACTTATAATGGGGAGGTCACGAAATTGACCTGACCTTAGGTCACCGATATAAAAATTCTGAGATAAAAGTTGTGTAGACACTGATGGCCTCATGCAATCCTAAAAGTTTCATATCAATCCCTGACAAAAAAAAACTGGTCATGGCACGACCGCAAACGTTTTTGGAGGTGGGGTCACTTGACCTGACCTGGTGACCTGACCTGACCTGACACGAATCTCACACTTAATGAAAAGGTGTGAAAAAGATAAATGGTAAGGTATGCAAAATTTGGCGGCGCTATGCGCCGCCATTTTTACGTAATCTGGAAAAAACCGCAAGGGGGGGGGGGGGGGTGTTCAACCTCCCCCAGTCGGTCGCGGGTTATTCTGGATGACCCATGTGCAGTTGTTGCTTAGTGACCTCTGCAAGGTCAGCTTAGGTCATCTGAGATCACCAGCACTTTTGCCAATAACTATTGATACAATAAAGTTAGATACGTGCGAATGACACCCCGGTGCTGTGTTTGTCTCGTCGAGTCCCATCGCCCCATATGGAACATGACCTACCTGGACCAAATGACCTTGACAAGTCAAATGTTGAAGTTGACCTAACCAGGTCACCATTAATATGTTTCGAAGCGCCTTGACGAGAAAAACACGATGGTGTTACAATTACTGGCATATGGTCAACTAATAAAAAGTTATTCATGACAAACTTTTTGAGAAAACAAAAATGTCCTCGTGACATTTGGTGACCTCTGGATTGGTGACCTCTCTCAGGCCGGCCAAGGGCCATCTCAGACGACCGAGGGCCTCTGGCCGACCGAGGGCCCCTCAGGTCGTCTTTAAGTCGGCATGGATCACCCATGCGGACTTGAAGACGGCTAACTCGGTTTATGAACCCCCATTTTGACATGTGTACTGTGTAGGGCCCATTCTGACCTATGACCGTCCGCTTTCTTCTGCTCAAGAGGGCCCCCACCCAGTTTTCATTTTTGTTTTATTGGACCCCCGGACCCCCCCCCCCCCAGTTTTTAACATCCGGGGGGCCCAGGGAGGTCGTGACCCACCCACCCATGCGTATATGGGAAACTGGGCTCAAGTCTCCGTCTAAAGTACTGTCGTCTTTTGCATAACGTGTTTGTATTGTCCCAGCCCCCAGGGTTATTCATGGCCCCGATGACGATGGTATCGGTGGCGTGGTTGTAACCTGAATACGCAACAACTTTTTGGGAGGTTTTAAACAGTTTTTTTTAATTTTTTGGAACAGTACCAGTTTTCCTTCCCCAAATCACTGCAGAAATGTCGGATGTTGGGAATTTGGAGGTTCCACCTTACGATTTTGTTTGTTTGACAATTTGTGTCGCATCAAGTTGTCACATTCCGGCCATTGTTCGGAAAGTTAAATCTCAGTCTATTTTGTATGCTCGTCAGCCATTTTCACCCGCAGACAGAAACAAAATCATTCTTTACAGTCAAAGTTTTCACAGAACAAAACTTCCAAGTTCAGAAAAATGGAGAAACGGGCCACTTTTCTGACACTGCTGAGGGTGCTCTCGGTCGGCCTAAGGGGCCCTGAACCGGCCTGAAATGACTCTCGGTCAGCGCGAGGGACCCTCGTTCAAACTGTGGCGTCCACGGTGGCCTTAGATCGTCTTTGGCCGGTCTGTGGGGGATCCCTGCTAGGCCCTTCAAGACCGATCTTTCGAGGCCTCGGTAGGCCCCAACAGACCCACAGAGGGTCTCCTTTAAGCCAGATAAGAACCGTTTCAGGATGTCTTTCCCTTCCTTCAAATCACAGCTTAAAAACATGTTGGATCTGAGCGGGGGCTCCGCCACAGGGGGGGGGGGGGGAGGAGGGGGACGTGTCCCCCATTTTTTTTTTACTTTACATTACGCCTATATATTTGTTTACTTTACATTACGCCTATGGGTGTTGCATGGAAATAATCGACTTCAGAATGCCTCTGCCCCCCCCCCCCCCTCCAATTTTCGGAACGTGGCGGAGCTCTTGGATCTGAGATTAACTTTTTATTTGCATTATTTATCCCCGTGCTCAACAACGCATTTTCATTATTTACCCTACTCCCAGCTCGACAACATTTTATTTTTTGCTGGGGTGGTGGTAAAAGGGCGCTTAGTCTTGCTAAGGGGCCCTGACGCTCCGGGGGCCCATAACACTGGCCACGGGTACTACCTTTGCGAAATCCTGGATACGCCTATGGCTGATGAACGCGCGTTTTATTTTACAAAGATCCAAACACAGGCCTAACCCGCGCCCTGCTGGGGAGGGGGGCGTTTGGATGTGCATCCTGACATTTTAGGAAATGCAAGGAACAAACCTAGCTATGACCCCTAGCTAGGCGGGGCTATGACCCCCTAGCCCCCTGGCTACGATGGCCTGATGACCCGATGCCCTCGATGCCCCTTCGTATCAAACTTTGCCTTGTAGCACGTAGGATATTGCAATACCAGGGAGCCAAAGAATCTGCCGTTACTATCGACTCAATTCCAGCTAAACAATAATATTTACAACCAGTAGCGTACCCAGGATTCGCTCCAGGAGGGGCAATTTTTGCTCAGGGGGGCATAAAGTACCCCTACCAAAAAAAAACTCACCGGATTTGGTCCACTATATTTTTAAAAGGGCATATTTTCAGTTTTTCTCTTTAAAAAAAAATCATTCATTTTTTCGACCAAAGGGGGCACGTACAGACCTTCAGGGGGGGGGGGCAATTTCCCCGTTTGCCCCCCCCCCCCCCCTTGTGTACGCCTATGTTTACAACTAAATTCCACTTAGCACCATTTGAATAGAGCGTCGCGATGACTAAAATATTCATAATCCCCCGCTATTCGCTAATTCGGGCGCTTGGACCTTGCAGTATCGACGGACTTGTTCATAATTTGCATTATCATAATTTTCGACCTTGTGAAGGAAATAAATGCTGCCGAGATAGAATAATATCTTGATGTGATGAAATACGCAGAACAAAACCACAATACCAGTAGCATAGGCGTACACAAGGGGGGGCAAACGGGGCAATTGCCCCCCCCCCCCCCCGGAAGGTCTATATGTGCCCCCTTTGATCGAAAAAAAAATGATTTTTTTTAAATTTTGTTTAAGATAAAAATATGCCCTTTTAAAAATATAGTGGGCCAAATCCGGTGAGTTTTTTTGTGGGGGTACTTTATGCCCCCCGATCAAAAATTGTCCCCTCCTGGAGTAAATCCTGGGTACGCCACTGACCAGTAGTCTTTAAAAAAAAATTGCAGTATAAATTTTGAGGAAAAAAAACACTTGAGGGCCCGCCGCCCGGAGCACCATTGGTTGGAGGGAGGGGGCAAGAGTCCCTCTCCTGTCCTAGAACATTCATTACGAGCGGCTCGTCCTTCCGTGTATGGGGAAAAATATGATTATGAGCGGCCCGACCCGGCCCGTGGCGACGCTTTTGAGAAGCTCATATCTCTGCAACCGCACGTCCGATTGACAAGCGGACTTACTTGCTTAGCAGCCCCATCTAACCTACCCAGGCACGTAGCCAGGATTTCATCCAGGGGGGGGGGGGGGGGCGGCGCCTGGAAAGGGCCCCTTCCCAAGCGTTGAAAGGCCCCCCCCCCCAAAAAAAAAACGAATGAAAAGGCACGTTACAAGGCTCGAAAATGCAGTATGGCAGGTATGCCATGGGCCATACCAACGTTTAGGAGCTGGAGTTAGCAAACTGCCACATCAACTTTGGAACCAGCGACACGAATTTGGAATCAGCTATACCAACTTGGAATATTTTTTTCAGCTCAAGACCTGGAACTCTTAAACAAATTGCGCCGCGGAGTGGCGCGAAAATTTTGAGTATTATGCCCTGGGTTGCTTTCTCATCAATGCGTCGCATTGCGTATGGTGCGGACCTCTAAAATTGCTATATTGTGCGTTTAAAAGTGCGTGGAAAAGGTGCTAAAATGAACTATTTTGCCCAATAATATAAGAAAGTAGCAACATAACACATAAATGCGCCGAGAAACTGACCGATTTTTTTCCTAACCCGCATATAATTGAATTTGTAGTTAAATTGCGCCGCGGAGCGGCGCCAAAATTTTGAGTTTGATTCCCTGTACAACTGTATTCTTACTGCTGAAAGGCCCAAGGTCCCTTCAGATCGTCTAGGGCCCCTCTGACCTTTTCTACGCCCTTCCGACCTGTTCAGGGACAATAAAATCGGATCTTTCGGGTATATTGTAGCACCCTGACGAAGGGTATTACAATATACGCGAAAGCTCCGCTTTTAATATTTGTATTGTGGATTTTAATATTTTTATTGTGGAGTAAGTCCTCTTTGTATTTAATCTTCATTTGCGATCTCTACGTGCTTTGACCCTTCCGGTCTCACCAGAGACTCCTCTGACCTTCCAAGAAGCCCCTCTTGTGTGTCAAGGGACCCATTCGGCCTGTTCAGAGGTCCTTCCGACCTGGCCAGGGACTGCACTGGCTGCTTTGTCGCCCTGCCGACATGCTCAGGGGCAGGGGCGGCGGATTGCGGGGCGCAGGGTATCCAAAATCCCCCCATCAAATGCAAATCCTGGGGAGGGGAAGGGTCATGTTGCCCCAGATTGAGCAGGCTAAAATCTGGGGGGGGGGGGGGGCACAACTACCCTTTGCCCCCAGGATTTTCGACTGGGGGGAATTTTGGGTACCCTGCCCCGGTAATCCGCCGCCCCTGCTCAGGGGCCCCTCCGACCTGCCCAGGGGCCCCTCCAGTCTGGCTAGAAACTCATCCGGCATGTTCAAGGGACCTTCCGACCGGCCCAGGGACCCTTTCGGTCTAGCCAGGGACCCTCTGACTTGCCCAGGAGCCCCAACGATCGGCCCAGCGACTCTTCTGGTCGGCCTGCGCTGGCTGCTTTGTCGCCCTTGCCGACATGCTCAAGGGGCCCTCCGACCTGCCCTGGAGCCCCTCCGTGCTATCCAGGGGCCACTTCGGCATGTTCAGGGGCCCTTCTTACCCGCCCAGGAGTCCTTTCAGTCTGATCAGGGGCTCCTCCGATCTGCGCAGGGACCCTTTTAACTTTCCAGGGGCCTTCTGGTCTCTCCAGGGGCCTTTTAACCTTCTAAGGGGCCCTTCCGACCTAGCAAGGGACTGCGCTGGCTGCTTTGTCGCCTTGCGACACGCTCCGAGGGCCCTCCGACCTGCCCTGGGGCCCCTCCGTGCTGGCTAGGGGCTCATTCGGCATGTTCAGGGGCCCTTCTGACCCACCTAGGGGCCCTTTCGGTCTGGTCAGGGGCCCTCTTAACTTCCCAGGAGCCCTCTGGTCTGTCCAGGGGCCCTCCAACCTGCTCAGGGGCCCTTATGACCTGGCAAAGGACTGCGCTGGCCGCTTTGTCGCCGTGTCGACATGCTCAGGGGCCTCTCAACCTGCCCAGGGGCCCCTCTGTGCTGGCTAGGGGCCCATTCGACGTGTTCAGGAGGCCCATTCGACGTGTTCAGGGGGCCCATTCGACGTGCTCAGGGGCCCTTTCGGTCTTGACAGGGCCCCTCTGACATGCACAGGGTTCTTTTGAACGTCCAAGGGTCCTTCTGGTCTTTCAGAGAGGGCCCTGGTGGCCCTGGCTTCTCTGAAGTCCGCTAAACTCTCTAAAGACCACGCTTCGTGTAGTAAAGAGCCTATGATACCGCGCTTCGCGCGGTCTCGTCGGACTTTTTCGGCGCGCGCAGCGCGCCGAAAAGGGCCCTCCTGGCCTCTAGGGGGGGGGGGGGCGACGGCCGCCCCCGCCGCCCTCCCCTTGGCTACGTGCCTGAACCTACCCTGTTTGAGACCAGTGCCGACTCATGTGGGTGACTACCACTGCGCGTGGCGCGTGCCGCGTGAAAGGTGTTGCAAAGTGTTTTCTCGCAATAACTCCGCAACGGCTAGCCAGATTATGTGAAAATTACGTGTGTGGTTAGGGACCCCTCAGCCGCCACTTTTACACAACTCAGGGGTGTGGTGACTCTGCACGTGCGCACCCCTATTCTATATCTCAGGAACGGCTGAGCCGATTGTGTTCAAATTTGGTGTGTGGTTAGGGACCTCTCATCCGCCAGTTTCCCACAAGTCAGGGTTGGGTGCCTCTGCACGTGCGCACGTGCACACACCTATTATGTATCTCAGGAACGGCTGAGCCGATTGTGTTCAACTTTGATGTGTGGTTAGGGACCTCTCAGCCGCCGCCTTTCCAGTCAGGTGTGGGATGGCTTTGCACGTGCGCACGTGCACACCCCTATTCTATATCTCTGGAACGGCTGAGCCGGTTGTGTTCAAATTTGGTGTGTGGTTAGGGAGTAGGGGCCTCTCAGCCCTCACTTTCCCACAAGTCAAAGGTGGGTGCCTCGCGCACATGCGCACCTTTTTTTTGTATCTCAGAAACTACTTGCCCGATCGAGTTGAAATTCCCCATACATTTCCTTCGCGCTCGCTCGTTCATCGCCAACTACGGCGCCTTACTGGTATTTCATGGATGTTTGTTATTTGCTCTCGACGAGACGAGAACAATAGATTCCAATATTAACTCACCGGACTGACGGACGGAGCCGAACTCCGAACCGATTGTATTCCGCACAGTCGATGGAATCGGCATCAGAGTTGTTGTAGACATGTCCCACGGCCAAAGCTCAGACGATAGGTGGCGCTAGCCTCGTCTCGTAAAGTGCTGCCATCTCTGCCGTGAGTTTCAAACTTCCACACACGTTCGCTCCAGGTTCGCACACCCCCTAATATATCGCTTTCAGCGACGATGCTTCATTTCACATCGTTCCTTGTTCCTCGTTCCTCGTTCCTTGTGTATAAACAACCCGGCTGGCGAGGCTAAGTTATCTGGGAATGCCACTCAAATACTAAGAATGCATTCTAAGATAACGGAAGTGCCTGTGACATTCCTCGTACACCTCCGGTTGTGAGCTAGTGGGATGTGTTGCACTGATTCCGTAGCGTAGGCACGGGGTAGGTACATACGTCGGAAACCGGTCGTCACAAGGACTTGTTTGCAAGTTTCATCAGAAGCAGATGCAGTCCATACATTGCAGTTTCTTGAGTTTTGCTGCAGAGCTATCGCCCCCAATCGTTCCGGTCACACTGGTTTGGATACATTGCAACCATCTGATCCGAGTGGACATCGCCTCATGATTTAATCATCTTATGTTGTACGATGTCGTTGGGACTTACTGGCGTTACCTGCAGTCGTGTTGTTGAATGGCGTAGTACAGTAGGACACCTGGATCTCATCTGCAGTTCTGCTTGCATCAATTCACACGGGCTTACTCAGCAGTAGCGGCGGCACAAAGATCGAAACCGTCTGAAACAAGCTATGAGACGTGAAGTTGTTAACGACGATGTCCAAAACTGACTGACACCGTCTGGCACTGACACCATCGAGAACAGAATAGCATAGTTTGAAACTAATAACATCTGCAGCGCTGGCTTCACGATTTCTGGTACTGACTCAGTAGTCCAACAATTCAGGCAGAATGATACATTTTGCCAGGCAGAAAACATCCTCCAGCTATTGCTTGGTGAACTTCTGTTACTGTATATCTGCATGTCGGCGAGTAGAGCTGCGCGACATCTTTTGACTCTCGATGGTATGACGTGGTCTAATAGACTACAAAACACCGTCCGATACCGTTTGCCACCGGTTGGCAATGTCAGGTACCTACCGTCTAACGCTGAAATGGAAATAAACCATAAACCATCTATCCTTTCGCGGCAGTATGCCACTGCGATATGATATCCAACGCTACTCAATATCGTTTGACACTAGCTGATACTTGGTGACACCGCAACATTCGACACTGCCTGTCATCGGCCAGCTTACACCGTCCTATAAGCTGCTACCGTCGCAGATTCATGTCAAGACTATGAGGGAAATAAATCCAACGAATGAACACTGGGGGCGAATAATTGCCTCACCTCAATTATAAGATCCGATGTTTGCATGGTGTCAGCACTGCAGACTGAATATTGATTCGACACTGATTGAATCGATTGGAATCGTTCAATACAAATTAATTGAATCAAAACATAATTGATTCACCACCATATATTTTGATTCATGAATCGTTATTGAATCAAAACCCGCATCAAATCAATGCTGATTGAATCAAAATATTCAACGATTCAAGTACGCTGGTAAATTGTGCAAATGCATGCAGTCCCAGTGGCTACATTCACTTATACTGAAATACTGATGCTGTAACAATCATATATATGCATGTTTCCATTTTTATTGATTTGACATAAATTCACCTCATATATTTAAATGTTGAATCAAACGTGAATCGATTAAAATATTTTTGATTATTTGAATCGGAAGGAATCAATTATCAAAATTGTATCCGTGAATCGAACGGTGATTTAATCATTCAGATTGCAAAATGAATCATGATTGAATTGTTAAAAAAAAGTTGAATCAATAACAAGTCTGGACTCATCAGATCTGTCCGGTACCACCCTCTGCTGTCATCCGATCTGCTACTGTCGAAAGGAGGGCTCGCCGAGGGCGGACCAAGTCCCAAGTGCGTTATGAACGAACACCAAGTTCCTATGCCAGGGGAAATGGTTATTTTTCGTCGAGAACAAAAATTGGCGAGATCTTTCCAAGCGACGAAGAAGAGGAGCTAATTGTAGTTTCCGGTGTATCACGCAGGGCGTCACCACCGGGGGGGGGGGGGGCAGCGGCAGATTTTTGGGACGACACAAATTGGATACATCCTTGATACAGCCTTGAGAGGCGCCACCCGATCGACAGGGTCGCCACCAATATTGGCGAAAATATTACAGGGGGGGGGGGCGCCTACGGACGGACGGAGGGGTGCCGTGACTGGCCGGAGGGGCGCCGTCACGGGCCGGAGAGAGGCAGTCACTAGTCGGAGGGGCGTGGGTCGTCACTCGCTAAAGGGGCGTGGTCACTGGCGGGAGAGGCGCCGTCACTGTCCGGAGGGGCGCCGTCAATGGTCGGAGGGGCGCCGTTACTAGCCGGAGGGGCGCCGTCACTGGCCGGAGGGGCGCCGTCACTGGTCGGAGGGGCGCCGTCACTGGTCGGATGGGCGCCGTCACTCGCCGGAGGGGCGTGGGCCGTCACTCGCTGGAGGGGCGTGGTCACTGGCGGGAGAGGCGCCGTCACTGTCCGGAAGGGCGCCGCCAATGGTCGGAGGGGCGCCGTTACTAGCCGGAGGGGCGCTGTCACTGGCCGGAGGGGCGCCGTCACTGGTCGGAGGGGCGCCGTCACTGGTCGGAGGGGCGCCGTCACTGGTCGGAGGGGCGCCGTCACTCGCCGGAGAGGCGTAGTCACTGGTCGGAGGGGCGCCGTCACTGGTCGGAGGGGCGCCGTCACTAGTCGGAGGGGTGCCGTCGCTGGCCGGAGGGGCGCTGTCACGTGCCAGAGGCGCTATCGCGTGCCAGAGAGGCGCTATCACGTGCCAGAGAGGCGCCGTCTATGGCAGGGAGCGCCCTCACTGGCCGGGGGCGCTGTCACTGGCCGCAAGAGCGCGTCACTGGCCGGAGGGGCGCCGTCACTGATAGGAGGGGTGCCAGCTTTGCATGCATGGGCACATCGGGTCCAAAGGACCAGGTCATGCCCTGAATGACCGTATACTCGGTACCTACGCCACTGGCATCTGACATAGAACCCTGCGTCAGACCAGAATTTGGCTGATGCATTGTGTCCATATAGGTGTAATTTGTGTATATAACAGAACATCTTTGACAACCTGAAGTGCATTCATGTCAAGAGTGAACAGCATGTTTACAACTGAGGATATGTTTTGGTTTGCGGGTGCTGTGCATAGTGAGAAATAGCAGTGCCGGCAAACGGGCTGGGAAGTCTACCCGAGGCGGTAAGAGTGAAATAACCGCGCCAGGCGCATTCTTTCGCGGCTTTAGCGACCGCATCCGACATCGCAACAATCAACTGGGTCCTGTTCCTTCCACAGAGCTTTCTCAACGATTTTATCCATGAAGTCACCATAACTGAGACATGCTCTTTCATAAGAACATTACAATTCCACCAGCGAACTTTTACTTTTGGAATTCCTGACGCATTCCTGGCGTCAGGAAGCTAAGGCGATGGAACGGAGTTGGTTTCAGGCTGCAGCGTAGTGTAGATAAAACTTAATGTGTCAAATTATTAATATCTGGAAGAATGAATAAGTCATGAAGTAAAAGTTCTGGTGATCCTCATTACAATAGTTGAATGAAAATGAAGGAAGGGAAATAGAGTCGGCTCTTCTGAATGCGTACTTATAGTGATGTCATTCAGTAACCAACATTTTGGTATACCCAAAACATTCCAATACCGAATCGGTTATTGGTTGGTCAGAGAACACATTTTAGGTATGTTTCGGTCAAGCAAGTAGCGATATGCATCAGACCGGCCACTTTTTGTGCAGGAAGTTCGGCATGTTCTGCAGGTATCCAGCTGGGAAATAAAAATGTCAGGCAATTAATTTTGATTCTGATCATCAATACTATTAAGTATTATTGAGGTATTTCATTCCCTAAAAAAATGCGCCTGCATATGCAAGTTACGCTTGCCAACCTCTTACACCAATATTGAAAGTCGGTCAAAAATCGGTCATTTTCGGGTTGTGAAAAATCGGTTTGGTTTTCGGTCAGCATATAGCTACAATGAAATTGGTATCGGTTTGGTCAAGTTTCAGGAATTTTCTGAAAATGACATCACTAGTGCGTACCATAATGTTGATTGTTGACTGGAAAATATGGACTTATGGGTCCGGCCCCCCACTCAAAATTTCGTGGCGACGCGCCTGTGTGCATGTAAAGTGGACTGGAGAGGTCCTCTCGCACGATAGTACCCACATTGAATGAGATATATGTTTCGATACAACCGGTAGTGAGAAGTTATATGTACGGACTCCAGGGTCCAATCTTACCAAATGCCGTGAATGCGTGAGTACGGCGGCATGCCGTGAATGCTGCAATGCTGCTCAGAATGCTGCACTTCGAGAACCACGGCGTGTGGTTTGTTCAAGCTCGTCGTCGAAATAGCTGTCAGGAAAACGCTATACTGAAGATCGGCATGCATCACCGGTTCGATCCCGCGTTCCAACAGTTTTGCAGGCCGGCGCACCAATATGCCGTGCTACGGCATTGGTAAGATTGGATGCGATCACGGCACTTGGTAAGATTGGGCCCTGGTATCCCACGCGTGCCTGGTATCCCACGCGTGCCACCTGTTGCTTGCGAGAGGACTCGGGCTCGCGACTGGAGATGGCGCCACCTGACGTCCGGTAACACAATACCTCCCAGATCATGTTCTTGTCCACAGGTCACGTATCGAAGAAGGACGGTAAAGTTCAGCATTCAAGAGCCCATGCCACCACCCTCCAATCCAGACGAGTCAATACACTTACACATAAGATGTATGAACGCAAAATGACGGTAAACTGGATCCGCATTGGACCGTCCAGGATGTATGCACGGTGTCTAGTTACCCTGGTATGTACCCCTTCTCAGTTCCCCTTACGCTCTTAGGACAACTACGTGGAGTGGGGAAGGGTCGAAAAACCGTCAATTTCTGGCCCTTCACCAACCGAGAACCGATAAAACCGCCCATTGCAGACGGTCGACCGATCAGGAGCAATACCTCTTGAATGTGAGCAGCCTGTTAGGTTAGAACTGAGAACTGCCACCGCAAGCAGTGAATCTGGTCAATATCGTGAACATCCCACCATGGCCTGCTGGTCTAGCAACCATTCAGCAATAATCACCAGCCAGTGTGGACATTTTGGCTGCAAAGAGCTGGAATATCGATCTGCTGGAAATAGTTTCCCTGGACAGTTTCGAAAATAGTTGCCCAATGTGGGAAATTTATCCAGACAGCCAAGAACTTCCAGTAACTGCAGTTTTCCAATGATCAAAATGATTATAAAGTTCTAAAAACTTCAGTCTTATAGCTTCTTCACAAACATGACAGGATACCAAAATTGTAAATAAAAGACCAAGACAGTCACCTGCAGACTAAATACCACCCTCTACAAAACCTGCTTTTAGCAAACTCTAAGAAACTATATTGCAATATTGGAAAAGAACAATCTTAGTATTATATCTTACATAAAGACTGTATGACCAAATCAATCTGACAGTAACCTTTATAATATTGGCTATATTCAGTTTGTAATGGTGACAACTAAAATATACAGAAATGCATTCAATGAGGAAATTTGAAATGGACACAAGAAAATTGCAACCTTCAACACTCACATAAATACTTGAGCACTCAGTCAATTTATGTATTACATTTTATTGTCATAGTAAATATGCTATAGCCTGCAGGTACTGTTTCCTTTCCCCAACGGCCAATATCGACTTCAATGTTTCATAAGCCATCCAAGAAATTACCTGTAATATTAACCCATTCACAGTGAACATTATGAACCTGGATTTACAAATGACAGGCACAAATCAGGTCCTTTCTTGAGCAACATATTTACAGCATTAGGTGCCATACCTTGCATTCCACCTTGCCCTGTAAAAATGCAAGGTGAACATCAGTATGTTTATGGTTATGCAGACTTTTCCTTAGGAATATATATTTGTGTAAAGGCATATCCCAATGAACTTAACCATCAAAAAACTGAATATCATAAACACGCGTCTTCTCCGTACATACCAATAGATCCACCGCCCACCGCCCCCTTGTACCCTCGCGGTGCCCTCATTTGTTGTGGAGATTCAGCGCGACCGTACTCATGAGCGCAGCCATACTACAATCCAGATGGATTTCAGCCAATCACCGGCCAGTAATTTCACTGCTGGCTTGTGTCTCGTCCGCCATTACGTTCGCGGTGGAAAGTGTCACAAATAAGTTGTGGACTGAGTGACTATTGTAGGCCGAATTATTATTTGAAATGGACTGATTTTGTGGCGATGGAGAAGATGTGGGTGTTGTGATATGACGAATTCTAATTCGCACGTCAACGGGGCGAGTTTGGAGGACTGTCATACGAACTTCTTCGCCTTGGTGAGGCATTTGACTTATCACAACCAACGCGCATTTTATGTCTTAAGCGGTTTACATGCTCGACATGATTATTGCATATGGAAATTGTACCTTAAGTGTGAAAATGACACTATTTTGGATACTATGTGTGTCAGAATGTTCACTTCTTGTGCTAGAAAAAGTTAAATTAATTGGTGTGCATGTAATGATGAAAGTTTATGTAATTGTGAGGTGTTCTTTAGGTAAAGCCTATAGTTCCCTTAGTCAAAGAACTTCAAATGGTATTGTATTATTTTTAAAGGCAACTTTCTCATAAAATGTGCACAATGTATTAAAATATAAGCACTTGCGTCTGCATGTGTGCATGTATAACAGCATGAGGCAGCATTCAGTATTGGTAGGGCAGGCATCACACTTCCATACACAACACTGTAGGTAGTGTGACAAGCCTGAACAAGTGGCGGGTGGTGCAGCCAGCTTGATGATGTCATTGGGAGGGTATACTTAATGGTGTAGGCCTGTTTATTACTCGATCAGATTTAATGGCGTAGGCCTGTTTACTACTTGATCAGACTTAATGGCAGGGTTAGGTTAGTTTAGGTACCATAACCTAAACTAACCTAACCTTACCCTGCCATCCAATTGAGTAGTAAACAGGCCTACACCATTAAGTATACCCTCCCAGTGACATCATCAATCCGGCTGCACGGCCTGCCCATTGTTACACTACCTACAGCTGGTGTACAGAAGTGTGACGCCTGCCCTACTAATACCCAGCATTCTGGGTTCTGGGTGTTTGATTTGTTAAATTATTTATATTGTTTGTGGGTAGTTAGTTAATACAACTTCAATGTAAATGATGCCAGTGTTTGATCATCTCAGATGCATAGTACAAAGTCATGGGGAATTCTTCTGTTTTTGTCTGCTTATTAGTAGTTCTGCATCTTAAATATTTAATTGTTCTTGTTATGGGTTAAGCACCATATCTTCTTGGGAGTAATTGTCTTGTGTCTTGGTCCTGAGTGGTTAGTTTTTGAGTTGTAGTGACATGCTTGAATCTGCTGATGTTGACTGATGCCACATGATTGTTGAAATATTGAATCCAAACAACCCTTTTAAATTATCAGAATTATAATGCCAATAAGGATGTCAGAAACACTGTGATCATCATGTGATGGAGAATTGTTTTATGATCTACTTCTATACCTACATTTAATCATGATTATTTTGGTGATTTTTTTCTTTTTCAATTGTATATCCTCAAACTATATGAGCTAGGAAATAACATTACTTTTCTGCTTTTACCATTCAATGCCAATTCAATTACCATTTCACAATTGCCATTACCATTCAATGACAATTTTCTCTATTATTGGTGGTTTGCCTGAACACTGCACACTGCATAATCTTTAACAACTGAAGTTGCTGAAGGATGATGAATCTGTCTTTACTTTCATTGGGCTAGGTGTCTTGTGTTTGCCTGATATTTGACTTACACTGGTCTCTGTACTTAATGTTAATATTCTGTAAGAAGTGAAAACATATTTCAATCCACTCCACCTAGTGCAGTAGATAGATATAGTCAATGACATTTCACTATAGAGCACAATCTAAGTAAATGCAGGCTCAAACATTCAATACTTGTCCTACTTCTTTGACTTTATCTTTGCCAGCCATTTGCCTGTACTGTTTCAATCATCTGCATAATACATTTGCATTGGCTTGCATTGCATGCCACCTCATAAGCCTTCCTAATGCTGTGAAGTTATGCTGGAGTTGTTTCGATGTAGGTACTTTCACTGTTAGTATTATGGCCAGTTTGAAATTACAGCACTATGTTGTTGGATTCTTATGCATTTAGGAAAAGTTATGTATCCTGCTTCAGCAAGTTTATATACATGTATAAAAGAAAGAAAATTACCTTTCGTCATCATAAATAAGAAGTTCAAGGCAAAATAATATATTAGATTAGGGTGAATTTTCGGCCACAGGCCATTGTCAAACCGATTATAGCAATATATCAACTAGCAATATAGCAATAACAACTAGCAATGTAGCAAATAGTTTGTTATATTACTATAATCGGTTTGACAATGGCCTGTGGCCAAAAATTCACCCTAATCTAATATAATATTTTGCCTTGAATATTTTATTTATGACGAGGAAAGGTCATTTTCATTATTTTATACATTACCTATGTTCCTCGCACGAGCACTGAATAATAAGTTTATATCCAAGCTGATTTGATTTATTAAAATGTGATATCATAAGACATAAACCAAACATTTCACTGACTTCATTGGAATAGTTATTGTGTTTCTGAACTTTTGTGTTGTTAAATCCTGCTTTGAATGATGTATCAGTTTGTTGTGTACATTGACTATGCGTCCTGACTGCATGCTGACAGTTGTTATAAGTTGAGCATAAAAATAAAATGATCTTGATTCTCCATTTAATCTTGCTGCATCATATACTGAAGAAATATGTGTTCAACATTTCAGTATATCATGTTGGATCAGCTAACTCTTGAAAGTACCTCAATATCGCCCTGGTAAATCCTATGCTGACTTTACATTTATTATCTCTGCAGACTGATCTGTGCGGCATCAAATGGCGATGCTATAGGATCGAGCACGAGCTGACGCCGGACCCTCTGGAGGACCCTGTCATCTTCTCCTTCACGAAATGTCTGGCCAGCGACATCCTCTCTGTGTGGCGGCGCGTGCAGCACACCAAGTCGCCGCCGGCGCCTCCTCCGGCCTCGCTGGAGCCCGGTGCGCCGCCGCCGCCCCCACCGCCGGCCGCCCCGCCCACCGTCACCACCTACAAGGAGCTGTGGATCTTCTGGTACGGCGATGAGCCGGAGCTTAGCAACATCATCGCGCCGCAGCTCTTCAACCGCAGTGAGTATCACGGCGCGTGGTGCGTGCCGTCGCCTCTGCCGGGCAGTGGCGCCCCCTGCCGTGACGCCGAGCGTCAGCCAATCAGCGCTCGCTAACGGCGGGTTCGCCGGCGGCGCGGCAGCGCGGGGCGCCGCAGCCCTGGCGGCTACTGGTCCTAGGTAGTCGAACATTTCGCGAGTTTGCTCGGTGCCGGTGTAAGTGATGGGAGGACTGTGACCAGAGCAGCTGCTGCTACCTTGGCAACCCACAGACATTGGACTGGGCTGTCAAAGTCCATAAAGCTTTGTGGGGAGCTTTAATATTTTATCTGAGGCTTTGTGGTCTTTTTGTGGGCATTGCAAAACATGCATAAGGGAGTAAAAAGAATACTGCTGAAATGTAATCGGTACATGCGATGTAGGTAAGCTTGGAGCCTGAGTGCCTGAATGATGCTTTCTAAGCCAACATCGATACTTTTTCTTCAAAATGGATTACTTTTTTGAAGTTTTTGTGCTGACCTGTTAAGCTTAAGTTAAGCTTGTTAAGCTAAGTTAAGCTTCTGTTGAGCTTCCTTGAATTATTCCGTGCATTATTGGTTGCTTCAAAATACAAATTTGCTTACATTAAGGAAACCAGAAATGAGAGAGCTCTTATAGTGTTCACAGGTAAGATACATGAAAAATACAGTGCATATTTGGGGAAGTTAAACCTTTTAGTGATGTTGGGAAAGGAAAGAAAGAAACAACTTGTGTTTTCAACTGTGGTATCATCACATATGACGTTAGGTTTTGACAGTAGGTCTAAAAGCTGCCGGGTTTGACCTTGTCACCTTTCATAAGTGGTGTATTAGTCACATTTGTGTTGAATCAATAGCTATGCTTTGTCGAGTTTGTCGTGCTTTTATCAAAACGATAAAGAAATGGTAGGAACTACTCTAAAGTATAAAGAATCTTAAACATTCATCTGGCCTGAGGTTACCGGCCTTTTCCCTTTTTCGATTAATATGATTTTTGTTTTGTTTTTTGTTTGCTGAGTTCAAAAGTGTCTGTCACTTAAATGTTTCAATGTACGGCCAGTTAATCTATTTCTGACTAGAATCGATGACTTCACACAATCTTTACTCCATTATTTAACATTAGATGTATCATTGGTGGTCAAACAGGTGTGCCAAATGCGCCACCGTTTTCCTGCCGCGCTCGGAGCGACTCGAGAGGGCGTTCATTCATCCACCGCTCCCCCACACAGCTCCTGTCAGAAGCTGTTGTCATAGCACCTTGTGGTAAAGGGTATTAATGTACATTGCACCATTACTTAGAATGTGTCGACTGCTCTGAGGATTTGTCATCATGGTCGTGCTTGATTAGCAGTGGAGGTGACTGGGTTGCAGGATTAACAAATATCTTCCGATTTTGCATGCTTATAAAAGCGTTTAACCGTGTGCATTCATTAAAAAAAAATCCAAGTGTCTTAGGATAATATTCTGTTTGTCTTGAACAATGGTGCAGGCAATGGTTGTTCCCTATTTTCGTCATCTTCATGGGAGTTGTAAATTTTCAACCATGTGACAAGACGATAGGTTGAAAGAGTCCTTTGTACCCCTTCATGGCTGTTTCAAAATGTACTTCACTGGTATCATTTGTCATTCCTGTGTCATATCTGATTAGTTGTGGCACCCCAAGCTAAGCCTGGATTTATCTGCAGTTACCTGATTCCGAAGACACAAATATTCATGGGGAAGGTAATGGAGACACCGGACGGAGAAAGCCGGCCAGTTGTTCCGTTGCCATACCATGACTGCCGAATATACAGCAAACTGCGTTCTGAGTTAACTAAGCTGTTAAATACGCGCAATCATAAACAGTGAAAGTATTCAATGAAATTAAGCAGGCTTGAGTTTAGCGTAATGATGATAACGAGATTCTGGGTTCGCCCTCTTGCTCCAGCCGCTTGCATACCACTTCTGCAAATGATATAAACTCCGACGCAGTCCTAAACCCAAATAATCGTCATGTTAATGGCTTCTACTTCTACGAATTACTGTAGATATAAACAATAACTTGTGTAAGATGTGATTCCAGTGGGCTATGACATTTCATTTTGTCATACAGTACTCCCAGCTGATAATCCATTCATTCTCTCGTCGCCTCCGATTCAAAGCCCACCTGTACTGGTGTGGTAGGCGGTGGCTGATATATTATGTGACCTAGCAGTGCTGCTGTGAATGCTGTGCTGGGCTGAACCTAACTCGAGTTATGTGAAGTTTGCCATGATGTAATACTCGATCTGCGCCGGTGGTGGTTTAGCACTTGTAGTGATGTGTTTATTCAATGAGTTGGTGCCTAAATACTAGCTACAGCGTAGCTGCGAGCTCGGTACCTTTCAGATATCTGTGATAATGAACGGGTACACGTATGGTGGTGCTTTGAAGCGGCTCAAGGGAACAGGTGTTGCTATCCCTTGTTGCTGTTGCTGATATGTTGCGTGACTAGTGACATTGTAGGTGCGTGATAAGAGATAATTAAGGTTAGCTTGTGCACAATAACTGCTTATTAACTCTATTCGGGGCCGGACAGAATAGCCCCGCCCCTAACAGTTTAAGGAATAGATATGTTCATAATTATTTTGATCCATCCAACTTACGTAAACGAAAATATTGCAACAGAAGCGGCCTCGTCTTGTGCAACGGATTGGGCGTCGAGTCGTCGGTGCGCCCGAAGGCCCAACAATCATGTTGTGTATTTTGATCGCGAGGTCCGAAAATACGACGTCCAATATGCGTGTGTGCCTTTTACTCTCGTCATTGCTTTCGTTAGAGACGACATTACAAATATTGTCTGTGCGCATTCCTAGCATAATACGCATAGCATACGCATTCCATGGTTGTGTTATGCTCCGATGAGATATTCATAGGCATTCGAAGTGCAAAGCTCAATAGATGGAGCTAAATCATGACAACAGTTTTAATTTGTACCCCATTTGGATTGGCATGACCTACCAGGCGGTCTCGTCCCCTCAGTTAACGTCGGTCAGTGTGGTTCACCTGTTGCACAGTTTGTGACGTAACTGGTGTCTACCCTGGGGCGAGGAGTCTATGTCACTCGTTATGTTTCTGGGCGGCCCAGCAATATATTTATTTAATGTAAATGTTAAACAAACTGCGAGAAGATAATCATGTCATCGAAACCCATGTGATAAAAAGCGATTACCATGTGATCGATCTGAAACGAATACTGTGCTTCCGCACGTTAAGGCGATTTTACCATTGCAGTCACACTAGCGAAGATCACCGGACGTTCCTACATTCCTTTCAGGGTCATATATATATATATATATATATATATATATATATATATATATATATATATATATATATATATATATATATATATATATATATATATATATATATATATATATATATATATATATATATATATATATATATATATATATATATATATATATATATATATATATATATATATATATATATATATATATATATATATATATATATATATATATATATATATATATATATATGTATATATGTATATATATATATATATATATATATATATATATATATATATATATATATATATATATATATATATATATATATATATATATATATATATATATATATATATATATATATATATATATATATATATATATATATATATATATATATATATATATATATATATATATATATATATATATATATATATATATATATATATATATATATATATATATATATATATATATATATATATATATATATATATATATATATATATATATATATATATATATATATATATATATATATATATATATATATATATATATATATATCTTTTGTACGACCTTGCTGAGAATGGCAGCTATCAGCTATGGACCAGTAAGATGTCGAAAAATGAAACGCGTTGGATATTCTTATATTACAGTATTGTATTTCATAACTAGTTTGATCAGGTTTAAAGGGAAATAATTGCTTTTTGATTTTGTTAGCAACAATTTATTTAGCTACCGTTATAGTATTAAAATGATGTGATCTAAATTTAAGAATTCAATAAAATTATTCCCTAATTCAAAGTTGTCCGCCCCTGTAGCTCAGTGGGAGAGCGCTGGACTTTTGACCTATCCCGGTAGTGGCAGCCCTGGTTCGAGTCGCTTCGGCGCTCGCTATTTGCTCCTGACTGGGGTGGCCTGCGGCCGGTGGCAGCGGTCGCACCCAAGGTCAGGTGACGTCAGTGAGCGGGGCGGACCGTGTCCAGGTATGTCGGGCACGTAAAACTTTCGTCTCTAAATTCTGCCGGCCAACAGGAATTGCGCGATCGGGTGGTGAGGTCAAGACCTGCGCAACAAGCTATGCTTAGTATGGGTCCTGACCTCGGAAATCCATCCATACAAAAACATTCGGACTAAATTTATTTATTAAAAAAAAGTTGGAAGTTTGGGAAATTCATGATCGGTATTTTCCCGCCACTATTGGAAATCGACACCTCTGGCGCTTTTGTATCAATCACGGACCCATCTGTTCAATGTTGTTGAATGGGCACTTCGAAACAAATCGCCGACACTAAATAGGTCGACGTGCATCGATGAGCTTCCGATTGAATTGCCAGGTTTTTTTCAATGGTTGTTAATTGTAAAGGATGGGTGGGCATATAATCACAACAAGCAGAACGCAAATATATATTTTCCACACCATTGCGTAACAAAGCAATACGGGAAAAGGCCGGAGTTTGATAGAAACCGAAAAGTACTTGGCAAGAACCGGTCGTTAAAAGTGTGGAACACTTATCAAGATTAACTTGAAATATCTCTCTGACGGAATTTTTATATGCAAAATGCGATGAATTTACATCATATTTTGGCCTCGTCTGTCGATTTCAAGTGCTAACTCCATTTTTGTGGGAAAAGGTAATGATTTCCCTTTAAACAAATTAACCAGATTTGTTCAAACCTGATTGCTATAGCTGCTAAAAAAAAACAGTGTTCCAGGATTTTTTTTATTGCCCCTCCCCCTAAATTATCAAAAATGTTCACGAACTCCTCCAGTCGTGTCAGTGTACTGTGTCTAGAAAACCCAGCTTGTCAATGTTGATTGTATTTCACGAACTGGTCTTGCATTTAGTTTGTACCTACTTGCGAAGCCGGTACTAAGCATGCGTTCGGAGACCGAAACAGCTCGATGAATCAATCTGAGCGTCCGTGTTGTTCCGTGAGACCCCATGACACACTCGTTCGAAGAGATCGTAATATAATCATTCCGCCACATTTTCCGCGAACCGACGCGAAATCTCGGGAGCATGCCTGGCGGCTTTCCAAAAAATGGCAGCAACACCATCAAATTTGATAGACTCGTGGTTATGAAAGTAAAATTTTGACAATATTTTAATGTATGGTGAAGTTTTGTTGAGTTCAATAACTATTTTCATTCAGAATGTTGGTGTAAAATGTAAAGTCTTATAAAGGAAGTAAAGCAAAATCGACGAAACAGGCGCATCTGCGTTTGCGTAAAAGTGTTGTTTCCTACTGTCATGCCAAATTCCGTGACGTCTCGTGAAATAATACATATTCACTGAACGCTCCCTAACGTTTGCATTCATTGATTCAGGTTGTGAATTAAATGCCTGTTCTCCAATCTAATATCATTGTGCCCTCGCCATATGTGTTAAAAAGGTGGCGATTTCCGGTATTGTTGTGAATAGAACGCTGTCCGTCGGTGGGATCCTTGTGTTGTACACGCGGCAGGCGCGCCTGGCTGGCAGCCAATCAGCGTTCGGCAACGGGGTTTCCGTGCACGGTGACATTGACCTCCGAGTGCAGCCAAGCGGCTCTCGCCGGTACGCCGCGGCCCGCCTGTCCCGTTGCATCTGCAGCTTGCCGGCGTGAACAGTAACGCGGCAGCTCGTCTCATCCGTTTTCAATGAACTGCCGGCAGCGCCGCGATGCTTCAGGAATCCGAATTGAACAATATACACGGGAAGCCCGAAATGGAAATTCCCATTGCGCTGCAATCGAGTGGCTATATCGGAAGTAATCCACGCCGAGCCCTTTTTCTCATCAGCGATCTCTGGCCTCGACCTGGAGGTGCGTGCGTTGTTGAAAGCGCGTGCGGCGCTGGAGCGGCCCTCAGTGTGTGTGTGTCTGTGTGTGTGTGTGTGTGTGTGTGTGTGTGTGTGTGTGTGTGTGTGTGTGTGTGTGTGTGTGTGTGTGTGTGTGTGTGTGTGTGTGTGTGTGTGTGTGTGTGTTACGCAACCGGCGGCCGGCGGGCTGCTCGGCGCCGCTTTGATGTGGAGAGCGCCAGGCGGCCGGAGAATGCTGGGTCGCTTGCGTGACGCTCAGTCGCCGACGTGCATGCAACCGTAGGTGCTGAAGGTCAGCAGTAGTAGGAGTCCATGGCGGCGGGGCGCCGGTGTAGGGGCCGGGGACCGGCCGCCGGCTACTGGACCGCCGCCGCCCACCGTGCGGTCCGCCGCTCCCGCCGCCGGCGGACCGGCACGCGCCGCCCGGCCGCCGCCGAAAGGGCAGAGCCCGGGGACGGTGTTGCCCGGGTTGGACCGGCCGGCCAACCGGCCGGAGCCGGTCTCGCGCACCGCCGGCTCTGATTACCCGCCGAAAAGTGGCCGCGCGCGCGCTCCGAGTCATCGATCTGTTTCTATGGTTACGAGCGGCCGTCGGCCGGCGACGGCGTCAATGGTCGCCGGCGTGCACGGCCGGGAGGCTGCGGCGGCGGCCGGCGCGCCGCGGCGGGTTTTTGTCCGGTGCCGGCAGGGCCGGTCCGCACCGCCTCGTACCGCCCCGCGCCGGCCGACCCCGGGCCGGACCGGCGCGCACCTGCCCCGCCGCCCGGCATGCTCCGATTACCCCGCTGCTGCTCCCGCTGACTGACGCTCCTTCTCTGTTGCAGAGCAAGACGAGGGCAACTGGGAGAGCGGCCTGTCGTACGAGTGTCGCTCGCTGCTCTTCAAGGCGCTGCATAAGTTCATTGAGAGGTATGTGTCAAGGGTGTCGAGGGTTCCGGTGTTGAGCCGGTGTCGGCGCGCGGAGGGGAGAGCCGCCCAGTAAGTGGCGGCGACTGACACTTGTTAACCGCGCGTCGGCGATCCTATTGATCGGCGGCGGCGGCGGCGGCTTACTACGCCAGCCGACGGCCAATGGCAGGCGGCGCGCCGCTCAATACGCCAACCGGCCGCCGCTGTGGCCGTCCGCTCTCTGATGATCGGCCAATCATTACACACACACACACACACACACACACACACACACACACACACACACGCCGTCGCGGCGGTGGCGCGCGCGCGCCACTCGGTTTCTGGCTGGTCGATAATGTTCCGGCCGGCGAGAGAGTGCGACGCGCGACGGCCGTCCCTTCCCGCCGACCGGAGACGCGCGGTCCGCTCCGCCCCACACCACACCACACCACACCACACCACACCACACCACACCACACCACACCACACCACACCACACCACACCACACCATACCATACCACACCACACCATACCACACCATACCATACCATAACACACCATACCACACCACACCATACCACACCACACCATACCACACCATATCATACCACACCACACCACACCATACCATACCACACCATACCACACCATACCACACCACACCACACCACACCACACCATACCACACCACACCATACCATACCACACCATACCACACCACACCACCCCACACCATACCACACCATACCATACCATACCATACCATACCATACCATACCATACCATACCATACCATACCATACCATACCACACCATACCACACCACACCACACCACACCACACCACACGGCCCCGTCCCGTCCCGTCCCGTCCCGTCCCGTCCCGTCCCGTCCCGCCCCGCCCCACACCGCACCGCCCAGTCCGGCCTCTCGGCGACGGAGAGCGCCCACCCGGCTCGCCACGTCTTCAATCATGTGTGTGTGTGTGCGGCACGGCGGTGACGGCGGTGACGGCCGGATGGCGGTGCGGCTGTATGGCGCCGCTCACGGAAGCGGTGCCGCTCCGGCCGACCGGCCGCACTGTCACGGCCGCTCGGCGGTGTGACGTCACAGGCCGGGCCGGCCGATAATTCCGAGCAGCAGCACGGCCGGTCAGCCGGCGAGGTGGCGGGCGGGCGCCGCGGCCAGCCGCTCGGCGGGGGCGGCGTGCAGCCGGCGGTGGCGGCGCCGAGCGCCTCTGTCGGCCGCGCCCGGCCAAGGTCGACCCCGGACGCGCCCGCCGCCGCCGCCGCCGCTGCCGGCCCGGCTCTCCGGCTGACATAGTTCCCGGGCCGGCGCGCGGCGCCGTTAGCGGTGGCTGGCCCCCGTGTACGCCGCTCGGCGCTCGGTGCGCGGCGCGGCGAGGCGCGCAGCAGCCTTGGAGCGGGCCGGCCGGCGGCGCACCCGGTGCCCCGGCCCGCCCGAGTGTGCCGGCCGGCTGGCCGTACCCAGCGCCACCGGTGCTGCCGGCGGAGCGCGCGCCGCGTGCACGGCTGACGATGCGCCAGCTGCTTCCTGGCCGGGTCGTGCCGCCTCTGTCGGCGCGGAAAGCAGGCGAGGCGCGTCTCTGCCGCCGCCGCCCGGTCGGCCGAGTCGCTGGGTTCACTGACCGTACGTGACGCGTCGCACACATCGCGTCTGTGCGCCAATTTTGTCGCACGGTGGATTAAGTAGATAGTGTCGAAAGCAGCGCCGAAAGCAGCGCCGAAAGCAGAACGAACGGATGATAATCTGGCATTGCCAGGGATGTGTCACGGGTCTTATGCTTTGTGGGGTGATCGGCAGTGTCAGTGAACCGGAAGATTAAAGGCTTGTAGGTAACAATGTATCGGCAAGGTTAAGTTTTCCGGCCCCGTCCTGTTCTGATATTGTCCGGTGATCACGCCTACACGCCTGCTCATGCCGCGAAAAAAGTGAAGTAGATACTGGGAAGTGACTGAAATCAAAGGGAATCCATGGACCTCATGGTATGGTAATTGTAAATAATGTTGCATGTAGTTGTACCGGCAATGTTAACCTAAAGGTACAAAACTACGGTATTCGTATTTGATTTCCAAAACATCCGATGATTGGTTCACATGAATACATTCCTATGTTTCATGATTCATCGCTTCAGTTTCATGATGCTAGTCGCGAGCATCCTTTCCTCATGTTCAAGCTACGAGTTCGGGCTGCGCGGCGGGCACAGATAGGCCGGTTCTTCCCTGGCGGCGGCGGCGCCTGGTGCAATCTGGCTGTCGTTTCTGGGTACGGCGGGGGGCGGGGCGGGGCGGGGCGGCGGGGGGTTGCCACTCGTCGGCGCGTACAATCGCGGTGTCGGCCGGCGACTAGCGGCGGCGCCCCGCCTGATGTAAACACGGCTGCCGAGTCATGTTGGCCCCTGGCAGCGGCCGTCACACCGCCCGCCCGGCTGGCCAGCGGCACGTGTGGTGCCAGTTGCCACACCGCAACACGGCCCGCCGCCACCGCCGCCCGGCCGGCCGGCACAGCGTGTTTGGGGCGATAACCGGGTATTGGCCCGCTCAACACCGAACCGGTTACCAGCGCCCCCTTAAAGCGAATGTTTCACCTTTGTATTGGTTTTGAACTGAGATAACCATTATCTTTGGCCGTTATTGAAATGTCGAAAATACTAAGGTCATTTTCCCCAAAACTTAGCCGTTTTTAAGCAATTCAATTTGCCATTTGCCAAATGGGGTCTTGGCTAGTGCCGCCGCTGATTGGCTGACAGCCACTTTGTCAGCTAATCAGCGGCGGTTTATAGCTCAATAATGACGTCATCATCCCAAATTTAAAACCTTAATTTGTATAAAGTTAAAGGGAATAATGACCTTTTGATTTTGTTAGCAACAATTTCTCTGGCTACCGTTATGGTATTAAAATGATGTGATCTAAATTTAAGAATTCAATACAATTACTCCCTAATTCAAAGTTGGAGGTTTGGGAAAATTAATGATCGATACTTTCCCTCCACTATTGGAAAGCGCAACATCTGGCACTTTTGCATCAATCTGTTCAACGTTGTTGAATGGGCACTTCGAAACAAATCGCCGACACTAAATAGGTCGCCGTCGTCTTGCATCGATGAGCTTACGATTTAATTGCCAGTTGTATTGTTTGTTAATTGTAAAGGATCACAACAAACAGAACGCAAAATATATTGTCCAGACCATTGCGTACAAAAGCGATACGGGAAAAGCCCGGAGTTTGATGTAAACCGAAAAGTAACTTGCAAGTACCGGTCGTTAAAGGAAATAGTTCACCTTTAACATTAGTTTTAAACTGAGATAGCAGTTGTGTTGTAGCCCGTGTTGGGAAACCCCTATCTGCAAGTTTTCTTGACTAAAAAGACTCCAGCCGAATATATTTGATTTTTTTTTGGCGAAGGAATGCGGTGCTGGCGAAAGAATGTGGACTCTGACTCAGAGAGTATGCATATAGTTTTGATAAACAATAATAATTTACGGTCTTCTGTCCTGAATCAGCGCGATATAAGGCCATTTTTGACAATATACAAATAAATTGTATTAAAAAAGATAATCAAATCGTGTTTAGGAATTTTTTCAAGGTGAATTATTTCCTTTAAAAGTGTGGAACGCTTATCGGTAGGAAACTGCCAATATATCTGAAGGAATTTTTATATGCAAAATGCGATGAATTTACATCATATTTTGGCCTCGTCTGCCGATTTCAAGTGTTAACTCCATTTTTGAGGGAAAAAGGTAATTATTTCCATTTAAGTGACTTCGAGAGAAAAATATCACCATCGTTTTCAGCAGCACTTACTTCATATTTTCGACAACAACCAGCGTATATTTGACAACTTTCAGAAAGGCGAAACATTCTCTTTAACATGGCGCTCTGTTGTGGTCTGCGGGCGTGGGAAGTGAGTTTTCTGATGAGATGTCTCGCTAAATTTGGGGACTTCGTTGTTGTGTGTGCTAAATTAAATTGATGCATGTCAGCTGTATGGAGGATGAATGTGTTTTGCTGATGAATATATTTGGCGCACACTGATGACCACGGTCTTGTTTTCAGGTGCCTTCTCTCCCGGGGATTTGTCAAACTTGGGAAGTGGTTCGCGCAGCCATGTTCCAGCGCCGACAAATCCCAGAACAAAACCCACAGGTATTTTACTTCCGCGTTTGAAACTAACGGTCTGCGTTTTTACTGTGCTCGGAACACCACGTTGATCTCACGTGAAATTTAAATCGGTCCAAATCACGACTTTCTCCGCGAACTAACGGTCGCCGTCCCTATTTCATTGTTTTGAGATTCTGTATGCATTTGATATGCAAGCTTAAGCAAAACAGACCCGAAGGATACAATTATTTCGCGGGATTAAGAGACTATAACTTAATGGCTTTCTAGGATATCGGAATAGTAATTTCCCTACTGTCATCTGTATCCCAGGAAATTCGAAGAAAAATAGGATTAAATTATGTTTGAGCTTCATTTTATCATTTCCGGTCATTATCACTTATTCAACACCTGTGCTAAGGAAAACCTATACAAGAATAATATTTCACCGTTCTTGAATATTCGTTACTTCAAACAACACAGTGTGATGTTTCGACACATACCAATAATATGTTCGTATAATGAGAAAATGGGGATTACTTAATAAAATGCCGAGATTATATGCTGTGAGTTTTTATTTGCTCGCTTTCACTCGCTTATTCCATCTAGTCTAGTGTTTTCTTTCTGGTTTAATCCTGCTTCCACCTCTCCGTATGCGGTCTGTTAGAAGTAGGTATAGCTTGCATTAAACCGTCCTTTTTACCGTCTCTGACTGCTGCGTAGTTAATGTTTATGCTGTAAGCGGAATGCTCACCGGTGTTGATCACGAAATATGTATCGTCATCAATTCATAGAACTGTAAATGCCCGTGCGGCTGTTTCGCAACAGGCCGCTGACGCACTAGAACTGTGTCCGTCACAGAAAGCCTCACAGCCCGCCGTGCTGACCGCTCCTCTCCTCCTATCCGCAGCGCCAACCTGTGCCTCTCGTTCTCGTGCTGACCCCCCCCCCCCCCCTGCCCGCAGCGCCAACCTATGCTTCTCGTTCTCGTTCTTCGTGCACGGCGAGAGCACGGTGTGCGCCAGTCTGTCTTTGCGCCAGCACGGCCCGCTGCGGCGGCTGACGCGCGCCCACCTGTCGGCCGCGCACGGCCACGGCGCCGGCCTGCCGGTCGTTCTGGCGCCGTATGGCCTGGCGGGCGTGCTCACGGGGCAGACGTTCCGGCTCGGTACGCAGCACACTCGGAAGCTGGTGGACGCGTGGCGGCAGTTCTACCCGATCGACGCCCGGCTGGTGGCCAGTTTACAGTCCGGCCGAGAGCCGCACATGCCCGTGGTGGTAGAGGTGCTGGTTGGTGAGTGCTGCGGGGCGCCGCGGGGCAGCGAGGCTGGTGGAGGAGGGCAGGGGAGAGCGGCCGGGCGGAGGCAGGGAAGGAGACTTACTGGAAGGGAAATGACCAGGCGAAGTCATGGGTAGAGGGGGTAACTGGTGGTGGAAGCAGTTTTCGGGAACATGTGAGTGTGACACCAGTTCGTTTCAGTGTTTTAAGTAGAAGAAAAGCGTACTACTTGATATTTATATTTTATTATAGTCGGTTGTTCAAAATGGTCATGCTGCGTTCGCCAAGTGGTCGGAGACAATGTCATGGCTCGTCAAGATTCTTGGTACCACAGCTAGTTTCATTGATTCAAACATCATGTAGATTCATGGAATTCTACAAACTATACCATCGTAGCGTTTCGTTTGGGCATCGTATCGCGGTCAGCACTCGTCATAGCTGCCTGCTAACCGCTGGTTCTCCCACAGGTGATGTCAAGATGCGCTACTTAACTAGTTACGTGTTGGTGACGGACGAGCCAGCTGGCGGCGGCGGCGGCTCGGGCGGGGGCGGCGGCGGCGCGCTGCGGCCCCTGGGCGTCTCCACCCACCTGTCTCCGGGCGGGACGGCCACACCACCCGTCTCCCCGTCCTCCGGCGGCGGCAGCGACGCCTGCTCGCCGTTCGTGGCCTCTGGCCGGCCGCTGCTGGAGATCGCCGCCGGGGACACGGAGCTGCTGGCCGAGCCGGTGGCCGTGCGGGCCTGGCGGCAGGCTACCGTCTCCTGCGGTCCCGGCCGCGCCGGTCTCGCCCTCGGCGTCAGCGCCGCGGGCGATAACAGCCCCGAGTCGCTCGGCCAGTGGGAGTTCCAGGACCCGATCCAGAAGCCGAGCTGCGCGTGCGGCAGCTGCAAGCGCAAGATTCGCCAGAAGCAGCAGTACCTGAAGCGTCAAGAGAAGGAGCGGCCGCCGCGCATGAAGGCCGGCGTGTGCCACCGGCGGCAGACCGTCTCGGAGGAGCTGTCGCGCACCATTGACACGGACCTGGTGAGCGGAGTGGCGCGACTTAACGGTGCACCGCCGCCGCCGCCGCCGCAGGCCTACTACAAGTCCCAGGTGGCCACGCCGGGCAGCGTGCGGCCCACGCTGACCGACGGTCTGCCGTCGGTCGGCATGATCGACTCGCCTGCCTCTGTGGGCCCCTCGCCGCTGCCGACGCCGCACTCGCAGCCGTGTCTGGTGCCGCCCGACCACGCCATGCCCACGCTGTCGCCGCACCCGCCGACGCCCGGCGGCGCCACGCCGAACCCGGTGACGCCGCTGGCCGGTGACGTGAAGCCGCCGACCGACCCGGGTAGCGCCGCCACGCCCGTCTACTCACCCTACCCGAAGCCGGCGTCGGTGGGACCGAGTCCGCGGTCGGCCGGCGCGCCGGCGTCCGAACCGCCGCCGCCGCCACCGGCCCCGGCGACGGCCACCACCAGCCCGGTACGCCAGCACCTGCTGCGCCGGCCGCAGTTGCCCACCATCCAGCTGGAGGCCGACGTCGACATGGTGGACTCGTCGAACCTGTACAACTTCGGCGACGTGGACCTGTGGTGAGTCAGGCGGCGGGAGTGGGGCGGCTGCCAGGACGCCGGGCCGCGTCACGGAGATGAGTCACGGCCGAGCGGCCCGGCCCGGCCCGGCCCGGCCCGGCCCGGCTCGGGACGCGTCCGGGGCGCGGACGGGAACGGGCCATTGTCAGGGTTCCCGGTAACGCTGAGATATCACGACACGGCTGCTGACCTGTGCCGTTTGCGTCGTGTGTTGGGAGCTGATGGTCCGTCGGCGGGTCATGTTCTCTCAGCTCACCAGACGGAGCTATATTTGGGTATTGGTCGGGCTATGTATGCAACTACACATACATACCTGATGTGTTGTGTCGCTATTTTTGCCCAGAATGGTTAGTAACAGGGTCACGAGGAAGGAAGGAAGGAAGGAAGGAATACCATGCGCAAGTTATGATGGAATTGTCAGATATGAGTTGAAAACTATAAAAAGAGAGTTGCTAATTGATTAACAGATGTATCGTTTCGGCTTACATATATTGCACACCGCTTGTACAACTTAACACCGATTGTAAACAGATAATTTATCAATAATTACCGGCTCTGATTCATTACTGGTACTGGCTTGTCATCCATGTCTTCGTTAGTGCCTAATTCGCTATTCTTTTAAATTGATCTTTGAAATTTATTGGATTAATTACCGAGGTTGCTCCAGAGATTTGCCATTTTTTCCGATTCGCGAGCTGCATTGGGCATTGTGTTTATCGTTGTGCGTTTTGTTCTGCGTAGCGCAGGCAGCCAGTTGCCCGTGCGTCCGTGTGCGTTTCTGCAGACTAAACTGTCCGATATTGCGCCGTGTTGTGGCATACCATTCCTGTCGTCCTGCTGACTGTTGTGTATGTGCTCGCTCGCCTGGGGTTGAGTTGCCCCGTGAAGCGGCCGAACTGCGTTGTACATGTCGCCCCATGACTGACCAGTGTTATATCTCCACCCGGCCGTCAGGCTGAGTTGCCCCGTGAAGCGGCCGAACTGCGTTGTACATGTGACCCCATGACTGACCAGTGTTATATCTCCACCCGGCCGTCAGGCTGAGTTGCCCCGTGAAGCGGCCGGCCGAGCTGCGTTGTACATGTGACCCCATGACTGACCAGTGTTATATCTCCACCCGGCCGTCAGGCTGAGTTGCCCCGTGAAGCGGCCGAGCTGCGTTGTACATGTCGCCCCATCACTGACCAGTGTTATATCTCCACCCGGCCGTCAGGCTGAGTTGCCCGGTGAAGCGGCCGAACTGCGTTGTACATGTGACCCCATGACTGACCAGTGTTATATCTCCACCCGGCCGTCAGGCTGAGTTGCCCCGTGAAGCGGCCGAGCTGCGTTGTACATGTCGCCCCATCACTGACCAGTGTTATATCTCCACCCGGCCGTCAGGCTGAGTTGCCCGGTGAAGCGGCCGAACTGCGTTGTACATGTGACCCCATGACTGACCAGTGTTATATCTCCACCCGGCCGTCAGGCTGAGTTGCCCCGTGAAGCGGCCGAGCTGCGTTGTACATGTCGCCCCATCACTGACCAGTGTTATATCTCCACCCGGCCGTCAGGCTGAGTTGCCCCGTGAAGCGGCCGAACTGCGTTGTACATGTCGCCCCATCACTGACCAGTGTTATATCTCCACCCGGCCGTCAGGCTGAGTTGCCCCGTGAAGCGGCCGAGCTGCGTTGTACATGTCGCCCCATGACTGACCAGTGTTATATCTCCACCCGGCCGTCAGGCTGAGTTGCCCGGTGAAGCGGCCGAACTGCGTTGTACATGTCGCCCCATCACTGACCAGTGTTATATCTCCACCCGGCCGTCAGGCTGAGTTGCCCCGTGAAGCGGCCGAACTGCGTTGTACATGTCGCCCCATGACTGACCAGTGGTATATCCACCCGGCCGTCAGGCTGAGTTGCCCGGTGAAGCGGCCGAACTGCGTTGTACATGTCGCCCCATGACTGACCAGTGTTATATCTCCACCCGGCCGTCAGGCTGAGTTGCCCCGTGAAGCGGCCGAACTGCGTTGTACATGTGACCCCATGACTGACCAGTGTTATATCTCCACCCGGCCGTCAGGCTGAGTTGCCCCGTGAAGCGGCCGGCCGAGCTGCGCTCCACCTTCCTGCGCCGCATCAAGGACGAGGTGGACCGGTCCGAGCGGCTGCTGCAGGACGGCGACGGCACCGTGACGCCCGGGGCACACACGCCCACCAGGCCGGTACGGCTCTATAGTTCCGGTGTCGCGTTCTGGCACATAGCGCTGCATATGACATCACACATTTGTGAGCTGCGTTATTCCCTGTCACATTGCATCACACACCATCCGATGAAGTCATCGCCACAAGCACCGCATCGCACCATATGCCACACTGTCGCGTTACACATTGTCACTGTCGCGTCACACATTGTCACTGTCGCGTCACACATTGTCACTGTCGCGTCACACATTGTCACTGTCGCGTCACACATTGTCACTGTCGCGTTACACATTGTCACTGTCGCGTCACACATTGTCACTGTCGCGTCACACATTGTCACTGTCGCGTCACACATTGTCACTGTCGCGTTACACATTGTCACTGTCGCGTCACACATTGTCACTGTCGCGTCACACATTGTCACAGGACGTCACACATTGTCACAGGGCGTCATACATTGTCACAGGGCGTCACACATTGTCACTGGCGCGTTACACATTGTCACTGTCGCGTCACACATTGTCACTGTCGCGTCACACATTGTCACAGGACGTCACACATTGTCACAGGGCGTCATACATTGTCACAGGGCGTCACACATTGTAACTGGCGCGTCACACATTGCCACAGGGCGTCACACATTGTCACAGGGCGTCACACATTGTCACTGTCGCGTCACACATTGTCACAGGGCGTCACACATTGTCACAGGACGTCACACATTGTCACAGGGTGTCACACATTGTCACTGGCGCGTCACACATTGTCACAGGACGTCACACATTGTCACAGCACGTCACACATTGTAACTGTCGCGTCACACATTGTCACAGGACGTCACACATTGTCACAGGACGTCACACATTGTCACAGGGCGTCACACATTGTAACTGGCGCGTCACACATTGTCACAGGACGTCACACATTGTCACAGGACGTCACACATTGTCACAGGGCGTCACACATTGTCACAGGGCGTCACACATTGTCACAGGACGTCACACATTGTAACTGGCGCGTCACACATTGTCACAGGACGTCACACATTGCCACAGGGCGTCACACATTGTCACAGGGCGTCACACATTGTCACTGTCGCGTCACACATTGTCACAGGGCGTCACACATTGTCACTGGCGCGTCACACATTGTCACAGGACGTCACACATTGTCACTGTCGCGCCACACATTGTCACTGGCGCGTCACACAATGTCACAGGACGTCACACATTGTCACTGGCGCGTCACACATTGTCACTGGCGCGTCACACATTGTCACAGGACGTCACACATTGTCACTGGCGCGTCACACATTGTCACAGGGCGTCACACATTGTCACAGGACGTCACACATTGTCACAGGGCGTCACACATTGTCACTGGCGCGTCACACAGACAGCGCCTGTCATCAGCCTGCATAGCAGCTACACAGCTGTACACCGTCACATGGAAGACTGTCACACTGGTACATTGCGTTATATATATCGTCACACGTCGTCACGTATTGTCACACGTCACATTACATTTCATACTGCCATTCCATTGCGTAATGTTTTAGATATAGCACTATTGGATATAATGCACAGCATAATTACATTGGATCGCACGCCGTCGTGTCGTGGTCATGGTCAGATACGGTCTCGTCCGAGTTGAGCAACAGCGTGCCGGTATAACTCTGAATGGCCACGGACCCATGGACCCGACGTTTGCCATTTCATTCATAGGATTACATTCATTTATTCATTACGAGCGAGCGCGAAGCGCTCGCTCGTCTTTCCGTGGTATATGGAAAAAATCTGAATATGAGCGGCCCGGCCCAGCCCGGCCCCACCCGATCCGGCCCGGCCCGACCCGACCCGATCCGGCCCGACCCGACCCGACCCGACCCGACCCGACCCGACCCGACCCGACCCGACCCGACCCGACCTGACCCGACCCGTGGCGACGCTTTTGAGCTCATATCTCTGCAACCATACGTCCGATTGACAAGCTGACTTCTTTGCTGAGCAGCCCCATCCAACCTACCCTGTTTGAGACCAGTGCCGACTCATGTGGGTGACTACCACTGCGCTGCGCGTGCCGCGTGCCGCGTGCCGCGTGCCGCGTGCCGCGTGCCGCGTGCCGCGTGCCGCGTGCCGCGTGCCGCGTGCCGCGTGAGGGGTGTTGAAAAGTGTTTTCTCGCAAAAACTCTGCAACGGCTGAGTTGAGTGTGTGCAAATTTGGTGTGTGGTTAGGGACCCCTCAGCCGCCAATTTTCCACAAGTCCGGGGTGGGGTGCCTCTGCACGTGCGCACGTGCACACCCCTATTTTATATCTCAGGAACGCCTGAACCGATTGCGTTATAATTTGGTGTGTGGTTAGGGACCTCTCAACCGTTGCCTTTCCACAAGTCAGGGGTGGAGTGCCTCTGCACGTGCGCACGTGTTCACCCCTATTCTATATCTCTGGAACGGCTGAGCCGATTGTGTTCAAATTTGGTGTGTGGTTAGGGACCCCTCCGCCGCCGCCTACCCATAAGTCATAGGTGAGGTGCCTCTGCACGTGCGCACATGCGCACCCTTTTTTGTATCTCAGGAACTACTTGCCCGATCGGGTTGAAATTCACCATACATTTATTTCGCGCTCGCTCGTTCATCGCCAACTACGGCGCCTTACTGGTATGAGGAGGCACCGGTGAGCTCCGTATTCACCACGGAATTCGGTTCTTGAAAAGCTGTAAAAGATATGTGCAAAGTTTTGATGGGTACTCGCATTGAAACATTAAGCGTCCTACGTTCGAACCAGTTTGGTCGTTTTCAGCAATGGATCCATTGTAACATGTTAGCTGATCAGTTGCCACTGTGACGATGAATGGAGAGCTTTATTTCGGCGACAACCGTAAACATTCCATCGGAGCTGGTATCCCGATGCCGAAACTCAGCATGTCACTTGTTTGCCGTGGTACTCCGCGATGTACCGCGAGTGTAATTTTCGCTGAGAGGATTACGATTTTCACATACAAGCTATTCACTCATCGCCTCTACCAGCTGTCTTCGCTGGGTGTCGACTGCGCCGACCGTGTGTACATGACCGTCGACCTGACCAGCGTGTTCCCTCTGCCTGTCTGACCGTGTCCGTCCCTGTCCCATACCTTCTCCCCTCAGATGGACAGTGTGCCCCTGCCGCGTGGCACCAAGCGTCCGGCCGACCCGTACGAGTTCGACGACGACCCGTCCGCCTCGGTACACATGGATGGACTCAAAACGGAGGCGGACGAGACCGGCGCGCCCAAGATCAAGGCCGACAGCCTCTTCACCACCGAGGGCCTCCAGCCCAAGCTGGCCGATCTGGAGAACCTGTTTGATGACCACTCGGACGGGGACGAGCCAGCTGTGCCCACCCCGCCCGGGTCCAACAAACCGAACGGCGGTGTGTCCGGCGACGAGCCGCCTGCGCTCGGCGGCAAGCTGCACGGCAAGAATGTACTGCCGGCAGCCACGGCCATGCTCAACGGCATCGAGCTCTCCAAGATCTACCCCACGCCGCCGTCTCACGAGCACAACCACAACCCGAGCGCGTCGCCAGTGTGCCACTACGAGGGCGCGCCGGCAGACGCCGACGCCGCTCTGCTGACCATCTTCAAGACGGAGCGGCCCGACGAGCGGCCGCAGCCGCCGCCCGAGCGCATGGTATGTGGCGGTGGGAGCCGCGGGCTGTGTGTTGGGGTAGGGTGAGCTATTACAGGATAGGGCAGAGGGTAGTCTTCGGGGACGTGCTGATGACGGCGATCTAAGATATGGCAGGTTGATATTTATGCTTTAGTTAGTAGTTTTTTTGTGTTTGATGGTAATCTCATTTTTTTCCATTTTTTCATGACCTTGTTACATGTTTCTTGGTAGTATCTTGACGCCCAGCGGCGGCGTCGTTTTGGTTTCGAGTAAACGTGGTAGTATCTTGACGCCCAGCGGCGGCGTCGTTTTGGTTTCGAGTAAACGTGTACCGCCGCCGTCGCTTTGGCTGAGTGGCTGAATAGGTCGCTGTGACAGGCGACGTGTGCCGTATGGGTGCGCCGAATGGCGTGACATTTGGCTTTCCCGCCCCTCCCCCCCCCCCCCCACGTGTCCCATGTCGCACCTATGTCAACATGGTGAATGGTGGTCGGCGGCTGGTGGCTGCCAGAGCAGCTTTACTGCACTGTTCCGAGAGGTAGTGATGCTGCCACTGTTCTCAGGCTGATAGCAGGCTGACCAGTGGAAATTAACCGGTGAATGCAGCTGATATCATTGGGCGGGGTGTGGTTGGGGTCGTTACTGTTGCAGTATGAATAGAGGAAGGCGAGAGATCATGGGACATGTGTAAGTAAATACTAAACGTTGGGATGATAAAAAAATGACCACCTCAGAGGATGCGGCGAAGCGCGGACTGTCGACCAATTTCACGACCAAAGCTTCCAGGGTTCCAACGTATCGCCTGATTTCCAGCTCCATTTGGGTAGCTGCGTGACAGATGTTTACATCTCGATATTGTTCCTTCTCCGCAGCTGGACATGTCGTATGTGTTCAAGCCGGCTGCGCTGAACAGCTTCGTCAGCTCACCCAAGTATGTGCCGCTGGAGAGCCTGCCCAGCCAGCAGCTGCCGCCCGTCAACCTGCCGATGGACGCCGTGTACAAGCCCAGCTGGCAGTACAGCCACCAGCCGCAGGCCGTCGACAAGATGGCACTCACCGGGTGAGTGGTGGTGGCGAGCCAGATGGGATCGGTGGGCAGGGATGTATCGATTCAGAGGCGCTGCAGGTGGATAACGTGTACAGGCGAGCCGGGCTGAGATCTGCCGAGTGATATGGTATGGAGGTGGAGTGGGGCAGAGGTTATGGCTGGTGGAGGTGTTCTAAGTGGATATTTGTTGTGTTCAGTCGGAGTGTGGAGATTTACAAAGGCACATTTTGCACTAGCTTACAGTTCATTCAGTTGATTGGTGTCTTAGCATAATAAATATGGTATTGTGTATCGCATTGTCTAGTCCCGATTGTTAGAGTTGTGGCCATGTGCTGGTTTCTTGGTAGCGTGGTATTGATTACACCTGCAGTGACCCGTTGTCAAACAGTCCCTTCATAGCAGCGGTATGCGAGGGGCGGGAGTGTAAAAAGAAGCTTACCCGTAATCGTTACACCTGACGAAACGCAAGCCCCTTAATTCTCTCAAATATTCGCGTTCTTTTTGTCTCCTTATTATTGAATTATGCGTATTTCATAGCTTAGTTATTTCAGAATCCAGTTGATAGTAGCCTTTAGCCGTCTGATGGCGATGGAGCCGCTCCTGCAGTCTGTTCAAAATTTGAATCGTTGGGAATCAGGTCCCTGCTGATAATTCCAACTCTGGTCTAGTCTGGCGATCGTCTTGCTCCGCTCTGGCTTGTGTTGCTCTGGTCTGCTGTGTTGGATTTGTCTAACTCTCCGCTGCCCTCCAGCAGGCGGCCGCTGCCGCCGGGCGCAGTGCCGCTCTCGCAGCCTCTGCCGCCCGGTCCGATGCAGTCGATGAACCAGATGGCGCAGACAGGCATGTTGACGCACCCGCCGGCGGCCGGCGCGCGCCACGGCCTCTCGCCGTTCTCGCCAGGCTACGACGGCGGGCCGCTCTCGCTCAAGTCGTGTCCAGGCTCCGTGGGGCCGGCATCGATGGGTCCGTACTCGGTGGGCGGGCCCCACTCGGTTGGCGGCGGCGGGCCTCACTCGGTCGGCGGTGGCGGCTTCGAGCCGCAGTCGCCCGCCTCCGGGTTCGCCGGCCGCGGAGGTGCAGTGGACGCGGCCGGCCTGCTCACACAGCAGGCGCCCGAGGTGTCGGCGCTGCTCGTCAACGTCATGCTGGAGGACTCGATGCTCAACCTGTTCCACGACCACAACTTCGACAGTTGTACAATGTGCGTGTGCAACGCTGGCGTGAGCCGGGTGGGGAACATTCGCGGCAAGGAGGCCGGACTCTATATTCCGGATAGTACAAAGACGGACTCTGAGGAACCGATCAGCTGCAAGTGCGGCTACAGCGCGGTGGTGAACCGGGCGCTGGCCTACCGCAGCGGCCTGTTTCTCGAGGACGAGGTCGAGCTGACCGGCGAGCGGCGCGAGGTGCAGTACGAGCGCAGCAAACCGGCGCTGCTGGCGCCGCTGCGGCCCGGCGAGCGATGCGAGCCGGACCCGCTGGTGGACGCTGTGCCGCCCGAGCTGCTGCAGCTGATCCAGGAGCAGTGTCTCACCTCGCCCAGCATGGTGAACCTGGTGCACCGCACCGCATTCAAGTACCTGAGCGCCACGGCGGCGGCGGCCGCGACCGAGTCGTCCGTCAGCTTCCTGGAGCACACGGACGCGGCGGACGTGGTCCGCTGCGCCATGGAGATGCTGCGTGGCGGAGCGGCCCCGCCCCCGGCCGCCGGCGACGCCAAGCCGCGAGCAGTCATGCACCGGTGGCCGAACCTGCGCACGCCCGGCCCGCTCTGCAACCAGGACATCGTACGCGTGATGCGCAGCCTGCAGCCGCACCTGCAGGACGCCATCCAGAAGAAGCGGCAGACCAAGCTGTGGGAGTCGACCTACATCGTGTCCGGCCCGCTCACCTGGAGGCAGTTCCATCGGCTCGCCGGCAGAGGTAAGAGGCTGGCGCGGTGGCGCGTCAGGGGCTACTGTTCAGGATAGGGGGTGTGGGTTGTGGTGGGGCGCGTTTGTTGATGTGATGTGTGAAACAGGTGGCGTTTGGCGGCACGGTGCTGGTGGTATTATGCCGTTTGGGAGCCTAGTTATCGTCGTCAGTGGTTCAAAATAGTCGGCTAGCAAAATTGGCTTCTTGAGGAGGCTAGAAAGGCGAATATCAATCACTGAACTTTGTTTTGAATGTCATAAGTTCGGCTTCCGGCCTAATGTATGAAGCTGGTGAAAGTTTGCTGTCTTATCTAGCCGAGTAGGGTATACGAAAATGATGT
The DNA here is from genome assembly GCA_036785665.1 of Chirona hameri. Lineage (NCBI taxonomy): Eukaryota > Metazoa > Arthropoda > Thecostraca > Balanomorpha > Balanidae > Chirona > Chirona hameri. The sequence continues at coordinate 84,996 of JAXIVJ010000586.1, forward strand.
ACCTTTTAAACTGGCTCCTCTGCTCTTCATCGAAAGTCGTTAACGTGGGTAGGGGGTTGAAATAGGTTTAGGTTTAAGTTTAAGTTAATGGATTGAGCTTAGACAGTGTATTCGGATGTCCATATCTTGATCTGTTTGTATAATTGATCTTGAATAACTGTTGATCTTCATAGTATGAATTGATCTTAATTTACAGCTTAATTTACATCTTAATTTACATCTTAATTTACACTTCATCTGTTACACTTCATACCTTTCCTCGTTCTTCTCATTGTTAATCGATTTGCATTGTGTGTGACATCAGCGGCCTCGTAATCTGCTTCGTAAATCGTAGTATATGCGGAAGATTAGGTTATATTTTATCTGGTTTTCTCATTGTCATTGATTGCTCACCCTTAACCTGGCATGGTCGTTGGGGGAGAGTTTTGTACTAGTGATGTATCTGAACGGGTTTCGTTCATTTACTTTCAAGTTGTTTATTTCTGGCGCAGTCTCATGGCCTTCCACTCGATACATTTCGTGGCGTGACTGCCTACATTTCGTGACGTGACTGCCTACATTTCGTGACGTGACTGCCTGTATAGCCGCTACTGACAGTCCCCTCGACTCGATACATTTCGTGACGTGACTGCCTACATTTCGTGACGTGACTGCCTGTATAGCCGCTACTGACAGTCCCCTCGACTCGATACATTTCGTGACGTGACTGCCTACATTTCGTGACGTGACTGCCTGTATAGCCGCTACTGACAGTCCCCTCGACTCGATACATTTCGTGACGTGACTGCCTACATTTCGTGACGTGACTGCCTGTATAGCCGCTACTGACAGTCCCCTCGACTCGATACATTTCGTGACGTGACTGCCTGTATAGCCGCTACTGACAGGCCCCTCGACTCGATACATTTCGTGACGTGACTGCCTGTATATCCGCTACTGACAGTCCCCTCGACTCGATACATTTCGTGACGTGACTGCCTGTATAGCCGCTACTGACAGTCCCCTCCACTCGTTACATTTCGTGACGTGACTGCCTACATTTCGTGACGTGACTGCCTGCATAGCCGCTGCTGACAGTCCCCTCGCCGGTGGTATGTTTATTTACTCGCCTATCTCACGGGTGATTGCTTAACGGTGGTGTGGCTGTGGTAATAGATGCCGGCAGTTATCGTCCTGGGCCGAGTGGCTAAACATATCGAGTCTTTCATTGATCTTATCAGTCCTCACCGGACGTCACAGATTGATCACCGGACGTCACAGATTGCTACTAATACGTGTGATTATGTCAGCTTAATTGTTGGCTTAACTAGATACTTCACACTATACGGTTTACAGATGCGTATTTGCAGCTGTTTGTAATCTAGTGTACCTGTTTGTTCAGCATGTTCGCGATTGTGTGTAGTGCCACCAATATTTTGTTCATGCACACCTCAAACTACTGCAAATCGGCGGCTAAAATTTGCACATGAAATCGGTAAAGGTAGACGTCCATTGTAGTCGGAGAGTCGCATGAAACGGGGTCGCTGTGGTGTATGCTGAACGCGTGGCTCGAGCTGCGAAAGAAGCTTTCCCCCATTGGTTGAACTTGTGGAAAATGGAAGCTGAAAAATGGAAGTATATCCACGCCAGCGTATGTATTATGATATATCCTTGCCGTCGAGTGGTATTTGCTTTGTGCCAGCGTTTGGTCACGTTGTTGACATCGCCGAAATTCTTCATGTTTTACGCTAGACTCTAAATCAGTGCATGAACTTGCGTCTGAGAGTATACTACGAGCGAAACAAATAATCCTATGCAGCGTGATAGTTATCAGTTTGATTTGGTTATACCTGCGCTGACAGAAGCTGAGTTGTCCTCCTCCCCGCGCTCAGGCTCACGTTCACACGACCCAACGTGTTCTCGGTGCGGGTCATTGTAAAGCGTTACGTAATTCGCTATGCAATTCGTATTGCGTCGTTATGCAACAGGCCAGCTATGGCGCTCAGCGATGTCGAGATTGTTGCAATTCAGTTAGAAATGTTGCGATGGGTCTTCTTTTGTTCGTTGTCCGATTGCTTCGTGGTGTACGATTTGCATTAACTGTTCTATAGCTGCAGTGTGGGTGCTCGTACAAATGAACTGCGCGTTTTGATATATATATATATCTCCACGTAGCATTGCACTTTGGGACCCTGAAACCTTAACCATCACCATTTAATGTCCCATGTTATGTAATATTGAATGTCCTATGTCCTAATATGTAGTACGCTGTACCGCTACACGACCTGTGACATCCGCTGGCTTCCGGTGGACAAACACCGAGACTACCAAGTGGCGTTTGTCGGAGACCTCTCCGACGGAGAGTGCGGCCAGTTAATTATATGATCAGAGCTCGGCAAGAGCGGGCCAGTTTTTCAGGCTCTAAGCCTTGCGAAGTCCCGATCTGCTACTCTACTCTCTACGCATGTTTGGCGTCCTTGTAATTGTGTGCCCTCTGCTTGAACAAGTTATAAACCAGTACACATGATCCATTCGTCCTGTCTATTAGAGGTTCCAAACCGTATGTGCTGCTGTACGACTTGGTAATATTATCTGTTTCTGTACGTTTTGGGTTGTTATAAGGCTCGGTGTTGCGGTCGATTGACTGATGTGTGAGTGACCTGTGTTTGTGTGACCCATTAGAGACGCACATGACCACTGCGCGCCGCAGCCGACCCCTGTTCCGTCAGACTGTGGCGTGCCTATAGCGTGTCGGTGTACTGACGGTGACTGTGCGCCCCGCCAGGCACGGACGACCACTGCGCGCCGCAGCCTACCCCCTGTTCCGTCAGACTGTGGCGTGCCTATAGCGTGTCGGTGTACTGACGGTGACTGTGCGCCCCGCCAGGCACGGACGACCACTGCACGCCGCAGCCGACCCCTGTTCCGTCAGACTGTGGCGTGCCTATAGCGTGTCGGTGTACTGACGGTGACTGTGCGCCCCGCCAGGCACGGATGACCACTGCACGCCGCAGCCGACCCCTGTTCCGTCAGACTGTGGCGTGCCTATAGCGTGTCGGTGTACTGACGGTGACTGTGCGCCCCGCCAGGCACGGATGACCACTGCGCGCCGCAGCCTACCCCCTGTTCCGTCAGACTGTGGCGTGCCTATAGCGTGTCGGTGTACTGACGGTGACTGTGCGCCCCGCCAGGCACGGACGACCACTGCACGCCGCAGCCGACCCCTGTTCCGTCAGACTGTGGCGTGCCTATAGCGTGTCGGTGTACTGACGGTGACTGTGCGCCCCGCCAGGCACGGATGACCACTGCGCGCCGCAGCCTACCCCCTGTTCCGTCAGACTGTGGCGTGCCTATAGCGTGTCGGTGTACTGACGGTGACTGTGCGCCCCGCCAGGCACGGACGACCACTGCACGCCGCAGCCGACCCCTGTTCCGTCAGACTGTGGCGTGCCTATAGCGTGTCGGTGTACTGACGGTGACTGTGCGCCCCGCCAGGCACGGATGACCACTGCACGCCGCAGCCGACCCCTGTTCCGTCAGACTGTGGCGTGCCTATAGCGTGTCGGTGTACTGACGGTGACTGTGCGCCCCGCCAGGCACGGACGACCACTGCACGCCGCAGCCGACCCCCTGTTCCGTCAGACTGTGGCGTGCCTATAGCGTGTCGGTATACTGACGGTGACTGTGCGCCCGCCAGGCACGGACGACCACTGCACGCCGCAGCCGATTCCGACGCTGCTGGTGGGCCACGAGGGAGAGTGGGTGTCGACCTCGCCGTTCTCGCTGCGCCACTGGGACCAGCTGCTGCTGGAGCCGGTGGCCGCCGCGCGCGACGTCGCCTACCTGGTGGTCACGCCGGCCGGCGACAACGAGTTCATCGTGTCACGCGTGCGCAACTTCTTCCGCGAGCTGAGCAGCACGTACGACTCGTGTCAGCTGGGCCGACATGTCCCGATCGGCAGCTCATGCCCCGAGGGCGTGCTGCGCATCAACCGCAACGCGGCCACCAAGCTGGCCAACCTGCACGTCGACGAGTGGTTCAACCACTTGGGCGACTCGCAGGTGGCGGCCAAGCTGAAGCTCTACGCTCAGGTGGGTGAGGTGCCCAGGTGGCGTTGATGACAGTGGTGTGGAAGAACGCAGCTAGCGCGTTTGTTCTGAGATGCTTGGAGTGGTGTGATTTGTGCCTGTAAGTGTTTGTGGTGCGGAGGATGATAATGGAATTGTGAACGGTCGTGGGATGATCAAGAGCTGTTCACTCGCACTGTGCGCTGTAAAATCAAGCGAATCAGTTGGGCCAATGTGAAATACATGCCACGTCCGGCAATGCCGGATCAGGTTGTTGGGTTATATTAGGCTACCTTAGGTTAGTTTTCGTTAGGTTAGGTCAGGAGCAGCGTGCGTCGGACTGCACCGTCGGACTCAATGGGCCTCCCTCTGCAGTGCTGCCGGCACTACGTGGGCCCGTGGGTTGGGTTAGGTTAGGTCAGGGTATACAGCGTGCGTCTGACTGCGGCGGCTGACCTGCCGTTACCCTCCCTTCACAGTACTGCCGGCACTACGTGGGCCCGTGGGTTGGGTTAGGTTAGGTCAGGGTATACAGCGTGCGTCTGACTGCGGCGGCTGACCTGCCGTTACCCTCCCTTCACAGTACTGTCGGCACTACGTGGGGCCGTACCTGCAGACGTCGATGGAGCGGGGTGCGGAGCGCGAGCGTCCGGCGCCCTCCCCGATGCCGCCGCCGGCCACCCCCGACTCCCACGATCGGGCGCCGGCCACGCCCAAGCTTGGAGACGGTGAGTGACGCTCGGAACGCTCCACGCTACTAGGCAGTTTTCAGTCGCTGGCACTTCTCATTAACGGGTCGCCGGCTCAACCGGGCAAACTGCCTAGCGAGTTGAAGTTGTTTGCCAGACGTTTTGATGTGGTCAGCTTTGCGAACCTGTGCAGTGCATAGTTTGTTATTACTTGTTTTAAGAGTGGAACTTTCCCTGGTTTTCTCGGAGAGTTAACAATTGCGGCCTAATGGCTTCCCTAGCCACCCTGCCGGCGCTTGGCGTTTCTGCTTCCCCCAGCCAGGCACTGCTCTTGGGCGGCCCTTCTGCCCGACGACACCAGTCTGGCTTATGTCGTCTCCCGCTCTGTCCGGTCCTGGTCCTGCCCACGTCTGAGTCGCTTCTGACTTCACTCGCGCTGTCCGGTGCTGGTCCCGTCACTGGTCTGACTCCCCTGCCGTCCCCTGTCCGGCCCTGTCTCCGTCTGTCCCCCCCCCCCGCTCCACATCTAACTCCCCTCTCCCCCTTCAGACGACATGCACGGCTCTCGGCTGGGCGTGGACGGCGGCGGCTTCAACTACGGTCCCACGCCGGGCGGCAACACCAACCCGGCCACAGCCGAGCTGCCCCAGATCGTCGTCTACTTCATCGACCCGTTCACGTACGGCGCCCAGCTGTCTGCGTTTGAGAGGTTCATCAACGTGGCGCTCCTCCGCGCCTACCTGCACATGCGCTCTACGCTGCCGGACAACATGCAGAAGAACATCACGCTGCAGGTATGGCTGGGGAGGGGATATGGGAGGGTGTCAGTTGGAGGGGCGGAGGGGGCGGTGTGTTGGTGAGAACCGCGCTGTTGGGTTACGTATTACGATGTTGGGAAATCTTGCAGCTGGGTTTTAGTACGACGCAGGCACTAGACGCTCCGAGATAAAATCACTCGTGCAGACTTAAAGTCTGCAGGATTTATCAAAGTCGAGCTTATTGACTGTTTACTTTTAGTAGCACTTAGGACTATCAGACACGGAGTGGTATGAGCGCTAGTGGCGAAGTTAGTTGTGATCATAACTAGGCACCCGTGCGTGACGGTCCAACGTGTTCACTGTATTATAAAGTATCGACTGTAAATGCCGTCGCTGTCATCGGGTGAATGTGCTGTCCCGGTGCTCATGGCTATCAATCCTGTCGGCTGCGTGCTGGTGGGCTCCGGGCGCGTCTCGCGCCGGTCACTGACCGTTACCGGCTCCCCATCAGGTGATATCGCTGGAGAGCATCCTGTCGCTGTGGCGGGATCTGGACCAGGCGCAGCAGCGCGAGCGGCTCCGATCGCTCGCTTTCACCGTCTACTCGCAGTGCAAGCGCACCTTCAACGGCACCAGCTCGGCCAACTCGCTCACGGGGTTCGGGCCAACCGCCTGCGCCTCGGAGCGCCTCAAAGGCAGAGAGGTGGGTGGTTCGCTGCTGCTCTTCACACAAGCCGTGTGGCGATGTTCGAGAATGGGTATAACTGTCGTGAGGCACGACTCATCCAAAGAAAGTTAACTCATTCGAAGTTCATTCAAAGCGATTAATTATCATTCATTCATTGATCATGAATGATCAATTCTTCATTCATAGGTTCAGGGGCCATAGATGCGATATATTCGGCTGTCCGGACTTGTGACGGTCCGCGTCAGTACTAACCCACTTGACACCCGTCCTGCTGTCTCCCACCCTCGCTCCAGGACCAGGTGGCGACGCTGCAGATGTACAACCCGACGTTCATGCTGGCGCCGCTGCCGGACGCGCAGAAGGAGGCCGAGGTGCTCAACACGCCACGCGACACCACCAGCACGCTGTTCTGCAGCTACTGCCTGTCGGAGGACCAGCGCTGGCTGCTGGCCAGCTGTACCGACGAGCGCGGCGAGATGCGACAGACCATCGCCATCAACATCCACATACCGAACCGGCTGCGCAGGAGGAAGATCTCGGCGCGCCGGATAGGCCTGCAGAAGCTGATGGACTGGCTGTTGCAAATCATGGTGCAATCGGTGCACCCGTGGCGTCTTGTGGTCGGGCGGCTCGGCCGCATCGGACACGGCGAGCTTAAAAGTGAGTGACGTGGGGACGGAGCGGGCTGTAAAGTTGGTGCCTGTGCTTTGAAGAGGGCCAGGCTTGCGTTTGTGCGCGCGTACGTGACTTCGTGCATGCGTGTTTTGCTGTACCCGTCATAGCCGTAGGTATCTATCTTTGCAAATTGTGCGACCTGTTTATTGTAGGCACTAGGTGTGGATCGTCGCTCTTTCCTTCTTCACAAACGATGTAATATTCATTGATATATGTAGTATCAGCTTTCATAAGTCATGACCGCCAGTGGTCGTCACTTGCTGTACGTCTGACAGCCGGCGGCGCCCCTACCCAAATCATCCTCTCCGTCTCTGACCACGGCGCCCCTACCCAAATCATCCTCTCCGTCTCTGACCAGTGTTGTGTGTGCCTCCTTCAGGCTGATCCTCTCCGCCTCTGACCAGTGTTGTGTGTGCCTCCTTCAGGCTGATCCTCTCCGCCTCTGACCAGTGTTGTGTGTGCCTCCTTCAGGCTGATCCCCTCTCTCTCTCTCTCTCTCTCTCTCTCTCCGTCTCTGACCGGTGTTGTGTGTGCCTCCTTCAGGCTGATCCTCTCTCTCTCCGTCTCTGACCGGTGTTGTGTGTGCCTCCTTCAGGCTGATCCTCTCCGCCTCTGACCAGTGTTGTGTGTGCCTCCTTCAGGCTGATCCTCTCCGCCTCTGACCAGTGTTGTGTGTGCCTCCTTCAGGCTGATCCTCAGGCTGATCCTCTCTCTCTCTCTCTTTCTCTGACCGGTGTTGTGTGTGCCTCCTTCAGGCTGATCCTCTCTCTCTCCGTCTCTGACCGGTGTTGTGTGTGCCTCCTTCAGGCTGATCCTCTATCTCCGTCTCTGGCCGGTGTTGTGTGTGTGTGTGTGTGTGTGTGTGTGTGTGTGTGTGTGTGTGTGTGTGTGTGTGTGTGTGTGTGTGCCTCCTTCAGGCTGATCCTCTCTCTCTTCGTCTCTGGCCAGTGTTGTGTGTGCCTCCTTCAGGCTGATCCTCTCTCTCTCTCTCTCTCCCTCTCTCTCTCCCTCTCTCTCTCCCTCTCTCTCTCCCTCTCTCTCTCCCTCTCTCTCTCTCCGTCTCTGACCGGTGATGTGTGTGTGTGTGCCTCCTTCAGGCTGATCCTCTCTCTCCGTCTCTGACCGGTGTTGTGTGTGTGTGTGTGTGTGTGTGTGTGTGTGTGTGTGTGTGTGTGTGTGTGTGTGTGTGTGTGTGTGTGTGTGTGTGTGTGTGTGTGTGTGTGTGTGTGTGTGTGTGTGTGTGTGTGTGTGGTGTGTGTGTGTGTGTGTGTGTGTGTGTGTGTGTGTGTGTGTGTGTGTGTGTGTGTGTGTGTGTGTGTGTGTGTGTGTGTGTGTGTGTGTGTGTGTGTGTGTGTGTGTGTGTGTGTGTGTGTGTGTGTGTGTGTGTGTGTGTGTGTGTGTGTGTGTGTGTGTGTGTGTGTGTGTGTGTGTGTGTGTGTGTGTGTGTGTGTGTGTGTGTGTGTGTGTGTGTGTGTGTGTGTGTGTGTGTGTGTGTGTGTGTGTGTGTGTGTGTGTGTGTGTGTGTGTGTGTGTGTGTGTGTGTGTGTGTGTGTGTGTGTGTGTGTGTGTGTGTGTGTGTGTGTGTGTGTGTGTGTGTGTGTGTGTGTGTGTGTGTGTGTGTGTGTGTGTGTGTGTGTGTGTGTGTGTGTGTGTGTGTGTGTGTGTGTGTGTGTGTGTGTGTGTGTGTGTGTGTGTGTGTGTGTGTGTGTGTGTGTGTGTGTGTGTGTGTGTGTGTGTGTGTGTGTGTGTGTGTGTGTGTGTGTGTGTGTGTGCCTCCTTCAGGCTGATCCTCTCTCTCTCTCCGCCTCTGACCGGTGTTGTGTGTGTGTGTGCCTCCTTCAGGCTGAGCCTCTCTCTCCGTCTCTGACCGGTGATGTGTGTGTGTGTGTGTGTGTGTGTGTGTGTGTGTGTGTGTGTGTGTGTGTGTGTGTGTGTGTGTGTGTGTGTGTGTGTGTGTGTGTGTGTGTGTGTGTGTGCCTCCTTCAGGCTGATCCTCTCTCTCCGTCTCTGACCGGTGATGTGTGTGTGTGTGTGTGTGTGTGTGTGTGTGTGTGTGTGTGTGTGTGTGTGTGTGTGTGTGTGTGTGTGTGTGTGTGTGTGTGTGTGTGTGTGTGTGTGTGTGTGTGTGTGTGTGTGTGTGTGTGTGTGTGTGTGTGTGTGTGTGTGTGTGTGTGTGTGTGTGTGTGTGTGTGTGTGTGTGTGTGTGTGTGTGTGTGTGTGTGTGTGTGTGTGTGTGTGTGTGTGTGTGTGTGTGTGTGTGTGTGTGTGTGTGTGTGTGTGTGTGTGTGTGTGTGTGTGTGTGTGTGTGTGTGTGTGTGTGTGTGTGTGTGTGTGTGTGTGTGTGTGTGTGTGTGTGTGTGTGTGTGTGTGTGTGTGTGTGTGTGTGTGTGTGTGTGTGTGTGTGTGTGTGTGTGTGTGTGTGTGTGTGTGTGTGTGTGTGTGTGTGTGTGTGTGTGTGTGTGTGTGTGTGTGTGTGTGTGTGTGTGTGTGTGTGTGTGTGTGTGTGTGTGTGTGTGTGTGTGTGTGTGCCTCCTTCAGGCTGATCCTCTCTCTCCGTCTCTGACCGGTGATGTGTGTGGGTGTGTGTGCCTCCTTCAGGCTGATCCTCTCTCTCCGTCTCTGACCGGTGATGTGTGTGTGTGTGTGTGTGCCTCCTTCAGGCTGATCCTCTCTCTCCGTCTCTGACCGGTGATGTGTGTGTGTGTGTGTGTGTGTGTGTGTGTGTGTGTGTGTGTGTGTGTGTGTGTGTGTGTGTGTGTGTGTGTGTGTGTGTGTGTGTGTGTGTGTGTGTGTGTGTGTGTGTGTGTGTGTGTGTGTGTGTGTGTGTGTGTGTGTGTGTGTGTGTGTGTGTGTGTGTGTGTGTGTGTGTGTGTGTGTGTGTGTGTGTGTGTGTGTGTGTGTGTGTGTGTGTGTGTGTGTGTGTGTGTGTGTGTGTGTGTGTGTGTGTGTGTGTGTGTGTGTGTGTGTGTGTGTGTGTGTGTGTGTGTGTGTGTGTGTGTGTGTGTGTGTGTGTGTGTGTGTGTGTGTGTGTGTGTGTGTGTGTGTGTGTGTGTGTGTGTGTGTGTGTGTGTGTGTGTGTGTGTGTGTGTGTGTGTGTGTGTGTGTGTGTGTGTGTGTGTGTGTGTGTGTGTGTGTGTGTGTGTGTGTGTGTGTGTGTGTGTGTGTGTGTGTGTGTGTGTGTGTGTGTGTGTGTGTGTGTGTGTGTGCCTCCTTCAGGCTGATCCTCTCTCTCCGTCTCTGACCGGTGTTGTGTGTGTGTGTGTGTGTGTGTGTGTGTGTGTGTGTGTGTGCCTCCTTCAGGCTGATCCTCTCTCTCCGTCTCTGACCGGTGTTGTGTGTGTGTGCCTCCTTCAGGCTGATCCTCTCTCTCCGTCTCTGACCGGTGATGTGTGTGTGTGTGTGTGTGTGTGTGCGCCTCCTTCAGGCTGATCCTCTCTCTCCGTCTCTGACCGGTGTTGTGTGTGTGTGTGTGTGTGTGTGTGCCTCCTTCAGGCTGATCCTCTCTCTCCGTCTCTGACCGGTTATGTGTGTGTGTGTGTGTGTGCCTCCTTCAGGCTGATCCTCTCTCTCCGTCTCTGACCGGTGATGTGTGTGTGTGTGTGTGTGTGCGCCTCCTTCAGGCTGAGCCTCTCTCAGTCTCTGACCGGTGATGTGTGTGTGTGTGTGTGCGCCTCCTTCAGGCTGATCCTCTCTCTCCGCCTCTGACCGGTGTTGTGTGTGTGGGTGTGCCTCCTTCAGGCTGAGCCTCTCTCTCAGTCTCTGACCGGTGATGTGTGTGTGTGTGTGTGTGTGTGTGTGTGTGTGTGTGTGTGTGTGTGTGTGTGTGTGTGTGTGTGTGTGTGTGTGTGTGTGTGTGTGTGTGTGTGTGTGTGTGTGTGTGTGTGTGTGTGTGTGTGTGTGTGTGTGTGTGTGTGTGTGTGTGTGTGTGTGTGTGTGTGTGTGTGTGTGTGTGTGTGTGTGTGTGTGTGTGTGTGTGTGTGTGTGTGTGTGTGTGTGTGTGTGTGTGTGTGTGTGTGTGTGTGTGTGTGTGTGTGTGTGTGTGTGTGTGTGTGTGTGTGTGTGTGTGTGTGTGTGTGTGTGTGTGTGTGTGTGTGTGTGTGTGTGTGTGTGTGTGTGTGTGTGTGTGTGTGTGTGTGTGTGTGTGTGTGTGTGTGTGTGTGTGTGTGTGTGTGTGTGTGTGTGTGTGTGTGTGTGTGTGTGTGTGTGTGTGTGTGTGTGTGTGTGTGTGTGTGTGTGTGTGTGTGTGTGTGTGTGTGTGTGTGTGTGTGTGTGTGTGTGTGTGTGTGTGTGTGTGTGTGTGTGTGTGTGTGTGTGTGTGTGTGTGTGTGTGTGTGTGTGTGTGTGTGTGTGTGTGTGTGTGTGTGTGTGTGTGTGTGTGTGTGTGTGTGTGTGTGTGTGTGTGTGTGTGTGTGTGTGTGTGCCTCCTTCAGGCTGATCCTCTCTCTCTCCGCCTCTGACCGGTGTTGTGTGTGTGGGTGTACCTCCTTCAGGCTGAGCCTCTCTCTCAGTCTCTGACCGGTGATGTGTGTGTGTGTGTGTGTGTGTGTGTGTGTGTGTGTGTGTGTGTGTGTGTGTGTGTGTGTGTGCGCGCGCCTCCTTCAGGCTGGAGTTCCGTGCTGAGCCGCAAGTCGCTGACGCGCTTCTCGAAGCAGCTGCGCGAGATGTGCCGCTTCTGCCAGCCCCTGCCGGCCTCGGAGATGCCGACCATCCTCTCGGCGTGCCTGGTCTCCCTGGAGCCCGACACCAGCCACCGGCTCATGTACGATCAGTGCACACCCGAAGACGGCGCGCAGAAGCCGAGCTCGGGCGCGCTCAGCACGCCGTACGACGCCTCCTGCACGCACGTCATGGTGTTCCCCACCTCTGCGACGACGCAGTGCTCGCAGACCGCCTTCCAGCAGGAGCACATCAACCCGCTCGGCTCTGAGCTCATCGAGGGGGAGCTGCTGGATGTCATCAACGCCGACGAGGACGGGGACCTGATCGGCGACAACCTGTTCGGTGACCTCGACCTCAACTGGGATGAGTCGTTCGGTGGGGGAGATATGGGCAGTCCGACCGACGGACGGCCCACCGCCTCGCCCGTCGCGCCCGGGCTGGGCAGACAGCAGGGGCCCTTCTCCAACGGCAGCGGTCAGAGGGTGAGTTGAACAGAGGGGCCGGCGGCACAGCTGCGGCTTGGCGACTGTACGGGTTTGAGTGTAAGTTGAGTGATCGCGTTTCTTCGTCCAGATTTCTTCTCCACTAACTTTGTGTCAGCTTTTAGGGGACAATTCAGCAGCTATTCAGACATATCGTTTGTTTGCCTTCATCTCAGCCATCGGACTACCTATAGTATATACACCATAGTGACAAGATGAACTTCGTTATGGGCGCCAAGTGACTATAAGTAGTCGGTGCGCCCAAAACCCCCAATCATCATCACCATCATGAGTTGAATCGGTTCGTCCTCGTCTGGGGTACTGTCTGTTGTGTAGTGGGACGACTGGGCAGTAAACAGTTGCGAGGTTTCTGTATGTGGTCTGGAAAAGCCGGTACTGTTGATGGCTCGCACAGGCGGATCGAGTCGTGTTTCCTGGCCATATGGGTAGTGTAGGCATGCCCTTTTCATTTATAGCTTACTTCGGTTGTCGACGGACCCAGTCAGATATGAACACTGTTGTCTGGCTTGGTAGCAGCCCGTCTCTTGTCCAACCTGTCTGCTGAGTGGTCCCCACTGAGTGGCTGAGTGGCTGTCTGACGACGTGCCGCCTGAACTCGGCGCTGGCATCTGACGGCTTCTGTCCGCTGAGTGGTCCCCACTGAGTGGCTGAGTGGCTGTCTGACGACGTGCCGCCTGAACTCGGCGCTGGCATCTGACGGCTTCTGTCTGCTGAGTGGTCCCCACTGAGTGGCTGAGTGGCTGTCTGACGACGTGCCGCCTGAACTCGGCGCTGGCATCTGACGGCTTCTGTCCGCTGAGTGGTCCCCACTGAGTGGCTGAGTGGCTGTCTGACGACGTGCCGCCTGAACTCGGCGCTGGCATCTGACGGCTTCTGTCTGCTGAGTGGTCCCCACTGAGTGGCTGAGTGGCTGTCTGACGACGTGCCGCCTGAACTCGGCGCTGGCATCTGACGGCTTCTGTCTGCTGAGTGGTCCCCACTGAGTGGCTGAGTGGCTGTCTGACGACGTGCCGCCTGAACTCGGCGCTGGCATCTGACGGCTTCTGTCCGCTGAGTGGTCCCCACTGAGTGGCTGAGTGGCTGTCTGACGACGTGCCGCCTGAACTCGGCGCTGGCATCTGACGGCTTCTGTCTGCTGAGTGGTCCCCACTGAGTGGCTGAGTGGCTGTCTGACGACGTGCCGCCTGAACTCGGCGCTGGCATCTGACGGCTTCTGTCCGCTGAGTGGTCCCCACTGAGTGGCTGAGTGGCTGTCTGACGACGTGCCGCCTGAACTCGGCGCTGGCATCTGACGGCTTCTGTCTGCTGAGTGGTCCCCACTGAGTGGCTGAGTGGCTGTCTGACGACGTGCCGCCTGAACTCGGCGCTGGCATCTGACGGCTTCTGTCCGCTGCCAGCCCGCAGTGTCTCGCGTCCGACGGTCGTGTGTCAGCCCGTCTCTCGCCGCTGCAGTGAGTCTCGCGTCTGACCTGTGCTCCAGTCTGACCTGTGCTCCAGTCTGACCTGTGCTCCAGTCTGACCTGTGAGCCCGTCTGACCTGTGAGCCCGTCTGACCTGTGAGCCCGTCTGACCTGTGAGCCCGTCTGACCTGTGAGCCCGTCTGACCTGTGAGCCCGTCTGACCTGTGAGCCCGTCTGACCTGTGAGCCCGTCTGACCTGTGAGCCAGTCTGACCTGTGAGCCCGTCTGACCTGTGAGCCCGTCTGACCTGTGAGCCCGTCTGACCTGTGAGCCCGTCTGACCTGTGAGCCCGTCTGACCTGTGCTCCAGTCTGACCTGTGAGCCCGTCTGACCTGTGCTCCAGTCTGACCTGTGAGCCCGTCTGACCTGTGAGCCCGTCTGACCTGTGCTCCAGTCTGACCTGTGAGCCCGTCTGACCTGTGAGCCCGTCTGACCTGTGAGCCCGTCTGACCTGTGCTCCAGTCTGACCTGTGAGCCCGTCTGACCTGTGAGCCCGTCTGACCTGTGAGCCCGTCTGACCTGTGAGCCCGTCTGACCTGTGCTCCAGTCTGACCTGTGAGCCCGTCTGACCTGTGCTCCAGTCTGACCTGTGAGCCCGTCTGACCTGTGAGCCCGTCTGACCTGTGAGCCCGTCTGACCTGTGAGCCCATCTGACCTGTGAGCCCGTCTGACCTGTGAGCCCGTCTGACCTGTGAGCCCGTCTGACCTGTGAGCCCGTCTGACCTGTGAGCCCGTCTGACCTGTGAGCCCGTCTGACCTGTGCTCCAGTCTGACCTGTGAGCCCGTCTGACCTGTGAGCCCGTCTGACCTGTGAGCCCGTCTGACCTGTGCTCCAGTCTGACCTGTGCTCCAGTCTGACCTGTGAGCCTGTCTGACCTGTGAGCCCGTCTGACCTGTGAGCCCGTCTGACCTGTGAGCCCGTTTGACCTGTGAGCCCGTTTGACCTGTGAGCCCGTCTGACCTGTGCTCCAGTCTGACCTGTGCTCCAGTCTGACCTGTGCTCCAGTCTGACCTGTGAGCCCGTCTGACCTGTGAGCCCGTTTGACCTGTGAGCCCGTTTGACCTGTGCTCCAGTCTGACCTGTGCTCCAGTCTGACCTGTGAGCCCGTCTGACCTGTGAGCCCGTCTGACCTGTGAGCCCGTCTGATCTGTGAGCCGCCTCCCGAGTGTGCTGCGCCTGACGTCCTGTGCTCGTGTCCGTGATGCCTGCAGGGCGGCGGTGACGAGGAGCAGGAGGAGTTCGGCACCGTGCTGCAACAGCCGCTGGCTCTCGGCTACTTCCCGTCGACGGCCGGCACCGGGCCGATGCCCGCCTGGTTCTGGGCCGCCGCGCCCCACATGCAGCACAACACGGCCGTCTTCCTCAAGTCGGCGCTGCACCTGCACTGTCAGACGCAAAACTCGGCCGAGGACGTGCTGCAGCAGCCGTGCCACGTCAAGGTGCACCCGCTCGACTCGAGCACTACCACCGACGTGCTCAGGTGAGAGGCGAGCGGATATGTTGGCTGGCGGGGGGGGGGAGGGTAGGCAGACGACACGGTGGAGCAGTGTCACGTCTGGCCAGAGAGTAGTCATCGTGTGTGTGTGGGGGGGGGGGGGGGGGGAGGTATGGATGCTGTCAATGCTATGCAGTAGCCATGAGTGCGTGGAATACGTCGCGTTGATTTGTTTACTATATGATCGCTTTGTATTTGTTGCAAATAGACATAGTTTTCGGTTAGGTTGTGACTGTTCAGGAGCGAACTCGCTCCATAGTTACCGCGTTGGTTGCGTAATAACTTGCCCAGTAAAGATTAATTGTGTTTGGTCTCTACTGAAACCGGTTGGTGACGACGCCTGACGTTCCTCGCGCTCCCTCTGCCCGCCAGGCACGTGTTGGAGAACTACAACCGTCTGTCGTGGCTGGCGCTGGACCCGGCGTCGCAGGACCGCCGCTCCTGCCTGCCGATCCACATGCAGCTGCTGGTGCAGCTGTACGCCGCCATGGCCGCCATGCTCTAGCCGACCCCGCCGACCGCCCGACCGCCCACTAGCCGATACTATTTTCCTACACGCCGACCGACCGACCGGCGGCGGCGGCCCGGCGCTGCCGGCTGTGCGACCTGGGCTGGACTACCGCCGCCGCCGCCCGGCCAGCCGACCCGCAAAATCAAATATTTTTTACATTTTTACGGCGCCCTCCGACTGAGCGTTTGGTTGGCGGCGCCGGCCGGCGTCGTCTCGTGGTGTAGCTATTTATTGAATGTGATGATGAGCGCCTGAGTCGTGTGCCTGCCGAGAGCGCGGGAGAGGGGTGGTGTCGCTCGCCCCGCACCGTGTAATAATGTTTGTGATACTTATTGATGCCGGCCGGACGCGGCGGCAGAGCGCTCGGGGCCGGTGCGGCGGCGCGGCCGGCCCGAGGCGCAGTTGTTCCAGCCGTTCTTGTGCGTGAGAGAGAGGGAGAGTAAGGGCGGGCGGGACTGAGTAGAGGGAGGGAGGAGCACCGCCTGTTTTGGTGCCCGTTGTTACTGCGTCCGGCGCGCGTCAGTGCCGTTCTCGGCCGCCGGCAGGACGCACAGCGAAGCTCATGCATAATCAGCGTGGCAGGGGCGCAGCGACGCTGTTTTAGCCTTTTTGTTGACGGTGACGCTAGGGAATCTCAGGAGTGCGAAGCTTGGTATCTGTCCTACCAAATGATCACCAGCCAATCAGTATTTTCGGTAGAAAACGTCTCCCATTCTAACCGGATTCATCGGGTGCCAATTGGATATATCGACGATTCTCTGTTTATGTCCCGGCTGGCGCACACATCTTCACACTCGCAGACACGCAAACACACATCCACACAATACAAAACGTGCCGACTCGCCAACGATGTGAGAGAGGAATATGCAACTCCCCTGGAGCGGGGCGCGGGGAGGGCGGCCGACAATGTGGCTGTCGCTCCGCGCCCCGGCCGCGGGCACGAGTAGTGGTGTTTTGTAAGATTGTTCCTGTGTAAGTTAAGCTGAATAATATTACAATGAATGGACTTCTATTGAGACATAAGGATAGTTTATAAAATCGTTTATTCCGAGGAGCGGGAACTTTTGGTTCTAGGTTGTACAGTCGGGTCCGCAATCGTGCGCAGCGTCATAGTGAATGAATTATGTACAGACCTTCGGAAGGTTATATCGTTTGTTGATCCTTCTATGTGACGACCTTTCCAAAGTTCGACGTCGCTCTGTGTTGGGTCAATGCCTCATGCTAACTCTATTATGCTCAACGACAAATTGTGTAAATATTCGACCGTCTTATTCATCCGTGCACATGTAACCGGTCTTGTAAATAAACGACTGACATGTTCAGTGATGTTCATGAATGGTGAATGTGATGTGATGAATGCATTGAATCGGAAGCATGCCCCAATGATGATGATCATCATCATCGGAAGCATGTGACAATGATGGTGAAGATGATGACGATAGCATGCTGTAAGAAGTGAACTGAATCGACCGAACTGCATATGCCTGAGTAAAAATACAGACTACCTCTTCAATAATGACTTAATGACTTCATAGTCATGACTGCTGTACATTACTTACATTTCTACGTTGTAAATTCAGCGACCAGACTTGGGTTGCGTAGTGCGTAATGCTTTCGCGCGTTCCATGATCCGCGTCGAAAGCTGAGCCGGTTCATTCGGACGGGTTATATTGTCGCAGTGAGGCCATTTCGTCGACCAACGTATGCTGAGCGCGTAAGCATGGAGTTAGCCGGCTTTCCTGTCAACCGTTTAACCTGACACATGTCTATGCGCTATGATACAACGCTGGTTCTCTTGCCAATGGCCGCTTCATTGCAAGACTCCGGCCATTCCATTGGCGGGCGAATGAATACTTGATAGGACAGCGTTGCGCCCGAACTCGGCGCACCTGCTCAGATAGCTTCAGGCTGTGTGGGTCAGGTCGGTTGTGCTTGACTCAGCCGGTGTCAACTGTGACTCAAACCGACTCATTTGGACGCTTGAATCAGAGACGATGGTGGAACCGGGATTTGGTGAAGTAGGGGGCCACGTAGCAAACAAAGTGGGCCCCCTCTGGCCTTTTTGACCTTGAAGACAAATGTAGGCCAGAAT
This sequence comes from Chirona hameri, assembly GCA_036785665.1. Lineage (NCBI taxonomy): Eukaryota > Metazoa > Arthropoda > Thecostraca > Balanomorpha > Balanidae > Chirona > Chirona hameri. The sequence continues at coordinate 102,574 of JAXIVJ010000586.1, forward strand.
ATACTTTTTTAGTTCAAAATATGCATTTCAAGTGCCACAGTGGGCCTCTACAAACCACAATTGGCTCTCTTCAAGCCAGAATGGTCAAATTTATTTGCGAGTTGTTCGAAAACGGAGTGGAATTCGTTTCGAGTCACTTCGATTGGCTATGTGCCCCTTCGAGGCTCAAGGGGGGGGGGGGGGCTATGACCCCATGCCCCCCCCCCGGCCCCCTGGATCCGCCACTGATCAGAGATTAGTCGGCTTAAAAATATAGCCAGGTGATTGGAGTCCGAATTGAGTCGATTGATTCCCGGTCGCGTCAGCTCTGAATGTATCGCCCTCCAATAGGAATGTGTGATAAGAAGCCAGCAAGGAAAAAACGCGGCGATAAGCTAGATGCTAGATGCTATTTGACCAGCTAGAGGCTATTTGGAATAGCACATATAGATATTCAAATCAACAGAAAGTGAGCAAACATCACATTTTGACGTATGAATGGGTCTCATAGGCAAGGATACTTTACTAAGCGAGGGGTCGCCGGCAACGACTTGATGATGATAAATATTATGAAGTGAAATATGGCAGGGTAACTTTACCTTTTATATGGTAGCTTTCACAATGGACGACGATTATTGCGCATTTAAGGCCACCGTCTCCTTTGTTTTTGTGGCTCGCACTAAAGGCTGCAGTTTTTGCAGCAGCTGGCCGCCAGGAACCACTAGTGAGTCAGGGTGTTATGACGTCACAAGCAAATGGTACCAGTTTTAACGCTAAATATTACACGTTAAATATTTTTCATTTATAAATAAATACATATTTAGCGGTATCATTTGCTTGCGACGTCATAACACCCTGGCTCACTTGCGGTTTCTGACGGCCAACTGCTGCGAAAACACCAACTTTTAGCGTGAGCCGTTTGTGTTCGCCCCCGCTCTTTTCTTACGAACATTATGATTCTATTCTAAGGTAGGTAGGTTCATAATTACCGCAATTATTTTGAGATACACTGAAAATGTTACTTCAGGGGAAAAATATGCGGATTTTAGTAGTTAATTCTTTAATGCCACTTCAGGATGAGTGCGGTTGTTGGCTGTTTTTGTGTGCATTTGTGATGCAGCACTGGTCACACTTCATTCCAATTCTAAAATGATGTGAGGCAAATCTATTTTATTTTATTATATTCTCTTTCGCCCCCAACGGGATAATGGGGGGCCCAATTACAGGGGGCTCCTCCCCAAAGTGTGTGGAAGCCCATCCCATATCTGTATTAGCCAACCGGGAGAAGTGGTCATAAAGACATAAAAGTCTGAAGAGAAGGTGGTTCAAACTTATCAGGTCTTCCACAGTGGTGTTGATATGGACCTGGCCAATTACTTCACACTTGTCTGAATTTTCTGGGTCTCCAAACACGGTGGGAGGGTGCGCTTCTGGAGAATGTGGATGTGACGCCGGCGCAGGTAGAGAGCAAGCTGCGTAATCTGCGCCCGACATCCTCTCCTGGACCGGACAGAATTCCCCCGAAGGTGCTGCATGAACTTGCTTCACCTCTGAGTCGGCCACTCTCCGACATCATCAGGAAGTCCCTGGATGAAAGCAAAGTACCAGCAGACTGGAAAGAGGGAGAAGTTGTGCCTATCTTCAAGAAGGGGGCAAAAGAGCCGTCCAACTATCGACCGGTGAGCCTAACATCAGTACTGTCTAAAGTCTGTGAGACACTCATCAGGGACCAGATCATGGCACACGTGACCGAGAGTGGACAGCTGAACGACCACCAGTACGGCTTCCGCCCCAAGAGATCCTGCATCTCACAGCTGCTCGCGACACTCAATGATTTGACCAAAGAGATTGAAGAGGGCCGTTCGGTTGATGTAGCCTACCTCGAGTACCAGAAAGCGTTCGATTCAGTACCCCATCGTCGTCTGCTAAGGAAGCTGAAGGACATGGAGATTGGGGGGAAGTTGTTGCGCTGGATCGAGGCGTTCCTCACAGGTCAGAGACAGAGTGGCGATCAGAGACAGCAGGTCCAGCTGGGCGCCAGTGCTGAGTGGCATACCACAGGGATCAGTACTGGGCCCAACATTCTTCCTGCTCTTCATCAACGACCTCCCCGGACACATCAACAGCGGCATCAAGCTTTTTGCGGACGACACCAAAATCTACAGAAGCGTCCAGGAACGGAGTGGGCATGACCAGCTTCAGCAGGACCTCAACGCAGTCGGCAAATGGTCTGGAGTGTGGCAGATGCCATTTAACATGACCAAGTGCAAGACGATGCATCTCGGACAGAGGAACGTTCGCCAAACCTACTCCATGTTTGGAGGCCAGTTGGAGCAAGTGGAGGACGAGAAGGACTTGGGAGTCGTCGTGGACACCTCGCTGAAGTTCTGTAAGCAGGCGGCGGCGGCGATTGCAAAGGCAAACCGAGTCCTCGGCACAATCCGGCGCTTGTTTGAGCACATCGACCAGCAGATGCTCCCGCTGCTCTTTAAGACCCTGGTCAGACCGCTGCTCGAATATGGGAACGCTGTCTGGGGCCCGTTCAACGCTGAAGACTTACAACTGGTGGAACGAGTACAACGGAGGGCGACCAAGCTGGTTCGACCAATCAGACTGCTTCCGTACAAGGACCGGCTGAGAGCCCTGCGCCTGGCCGTCTGCAGTACAGAAGACGGCGCAGCGACCTCATTCTGATCCACCAGCTGATGAACGGCCGCATCGAACTCAATAAGCAGAAGTTCTTCCAGGACCCACCTTCGGCAATCACACAAGGACACTCCCTGAAGGTTGCCAAACCGCAAGCGCAGACCAGAGTGAGACGGAACTTCTGGTCTATCAGAGCAGTGAGCGACTGGAACGCACTTCCGGAACACGTCGTTTCATCAGCCACGACGAACCTCTTCAAGAACCGCCTGGACCACTACTGGGCGGACATCATGTATGATGCGCCAGGATAGGCGACAAAACACTGAAGCCAAATATGGTCAAGGAAAGCATACCCTTTTGAATTATCCACTGAGACATAAAAACAATCAAGAGATGTAAAGAGCGGGCAAGACAGGCATCCTCCTTATAGTCCCATACTATAAGTACAAGTACAAGTTGTCACTGATGGTATCACAAGAGGCCATCCATACAAGCTTCACAAGTCCTCAGCATCAGGCAGAGTCAGGAGGCCAGCCTTCACCACCAGGGTAGTCAACAACTGGAACGGCCTGCCAGCCAAAGTCGTCTGTTTTCCCACTGTGGACTCTTTCAGGGCTAGTCTAGAGGCCCACTGGGATCACTTCTGGTACTGCATACCGGACACCAATTGAGTCAGTATGAAACATATGAGCTCAATGAGAGCGGGACATCCTGATCCAGGCCTTAGGCCTTTTTTCAAATCCTGATCAAAGTAAGGTAAGTTAAGAGCGGGTGGCACCATGATTCAAACCCGGGTCCTCCCACTTTGCAGACAACTGCCTTACCAATTGAGCTAATCAGGCTGCTTTTCCTCAAATTCCTCAAACTGTTGTGTAGGGGAGACCACATGTTTCCAGGACAGTGCTGAAATAGGATTATTCAAATATTTTCCTGCAATGGCCATTACAAGGTAAATCCAAAGATTAAATTATCAGAAATTAAAATTAATTTTTAGTTTTTCACGGTTGGCAAAGTTGCTGCTTGCTGGTATGCATTTTAGGTATAGGTATAGGCAGGGGTGTAGGAACTATGTTCAAGTTGGCACGCAAGACACACAACATGGCACACAAGACAAAAGACCAGAGATATGCGGCTATTCGGACAGATATGACCAGGGATGAGATCATCAGAGCAACAGAGGAGGCACCACTCAAAACCCAACAGCCCACACCCAACCAAAACTTCCTGAGATCCCAGACCCTTACAACCATCCCGGCTGGGCGTGTGGCTGGCCAGAGAGCAGACCTGGAACAATTTGTAACTGTGACAACCCGCAGTGCAGGCAGAGGTGGGCGAACCCAAGGACGAGGCGCAAGCAACCAGCAACATTAAAAGCCAAACATGTTGGCTACTGAACACATTTAGTTGCATCAGCATTCATGTTTGTTCGTTTCTTTCTTAATGTAAAATATTACTATATAAGTAATCTACATACTCTGTAAGATAGCCCTGGTGAGTTGCGGAGCTGATCTGGAGGGGTGGGCCTCTTGTTGGATGAACTTTGGAGTAAAACAAACCATGAATATACCTAAATACCTGTGGACATACTCCTGCTCACACTGCCATTGAGCTATTAGTGTGACATAGGAGTATGTGAGTGAGTAGTGACTGTGAGGGTGATTGAGAGTGTGAAGCTAGAAATAGCTTACAAGCTTAAACAAGCTTAGCTTCAGAAATGAGGCTTTTTTAACTTGGTACACCACAGGTATAAAATGTGCAAATGTCTCCAGTGCACCTTATTAAATTCTGGAGAAATCTGCCCTAACAAGTCTAATGACGATTGTTCTTGGCAGATAAATGAGGTATCCAATATGTGCTGCAACTTGCAACTTGGCACAGCTATAAGTTGTGACTTGTTGCAACATATCATCCCTGACAATTGTGTCCTGCCTCACAGTTTCGTGCATCTGTAATTATTGTTGGGGCTGCTTCCAGAGTGGGTATAAGCATTCAGTTTAACAATCAGTTCAAAATTCTAGCCAACATGCTTTGCTGGATGTCTGCTGAGTGTTTGTGTATGTGTCTTTGGTCTTGTGATGTTTTTGTTCAACTAGAAGGAACATTCAAGTCATCCCCTCAGGCCTCACTCGTATTGCCTTTATTCATTGTAGGTTGAAATAACCTATCACAATATTGTTTCCAGTGTTTGTAAAAGGCCCACCATGCTACTTCCAATATCCATTCACCTACCTAGGTCATAGGTGCATCAACACTCCTTTTTCCTCCTGGTGGTTTCCATGTTGCTGTGATCATGATTATCCCATTGGACAGAGGCTCCATTGAGTCCATTGTGAAAGGAAAATGTTAAATTCTGAACAACTTTGCTTTGAAAGTACCTATCTTGGTAAAATAAGATGACTGCCCCTGACATGAGCTATCATTCAATGTAATATGCATGCTATGACCATGCTGTACATTTTGTACTAGGTACATATTTCAGTTCAGTTTTGTTTTCAGTTTGTTACATCCACACATTATTATCAGCAGAAATCTGAAGGTATTTTCCAGTCAAATTCGCAGACAGACGATTATCCAACTTACCCAGATATATAGGTAGATGATGTATGTTGATGTAATATAAATATAAAGGATATTGTAGGTAGATAATGTATGTAATATAATTATACACCTATCTTACCTTTGCACGCAACACACATTACTGGTTTATGGTGTTCGCGCAATACGCATGCGTAAATATAGTATAGCCTTGCGTAAATGTACTGAGTATCTAGGGCCTTGGGAGTGAAGTATAGCCAAGGCCATATATAGTATAGCCAAGGACATGTGTAGTAGTAACATTCATTCATGAAACTTTAAAACTACAAATGCCACACCTGTAATAGAGAAGGTTTACAAAAAAGCAATATGCAAAAGATTAATATAGTACTACCTACTGGATCTGCAATCTATGCACTAAATGACATACATGCAACACAAATATCTTTATATAATTTTACAACTGCTGAAGCAGTTTTTCTACAAGTTAACCTAAATAGACATAACAATTGTCTAATCATTCAAATATACAGAGCACCCAGGAATAACATTGAGTTTCTCTCTGAGCTTGAGCAATATTTGGTACAAATTACTAGACTGAATGTACTTACATACATTGTGGGTGACTTTAATGCTGATCTTTTTACTATGCCTGGCAATAGCTTCGGTGAATCATTCTTCACCCTCATGTGCTCATATGGATTTCTTCCTACAATCTCTAAAGCTACTAGGGTTTCCATAGAATCTTCAACTCTGATTGATAATATTTTCTGCAATGATATTTCAGTAGTGCAACAGTCGGGTGTGATAAAAACAGATTTCTCAGACCACTTCTCAATATTCTCTTCCTCTGACATCACCCTTGACAAGAAGTCATCTGCAAATGAAGTCAAAGCATGTTTTGACTATCACTATATATATAATCTCAATGAGTTTCTAGTCAAAGAACTAGAAGATTTTCAATCTGAAACAAATCCTGAAAGTGCTTGTAACATAATAATTACCTCTTACGACAAAGGCATTGCAAAATTTTCAAAAACAAAACAAAATATCCAGAAGGAATAATGCTATTCAACCATGGATTACACCTGGGTTACTTAACTCAATAAATAGAAAAAGTATTTTGTTTAGTATAAAACTGAGAAATCCAAATGCTGAGAATAATGCAAAGTATAACACATATAGAAACTGTCTCAACTCAGCATTAAGAAATGCTAAAAAGCATTACTATAAGTTGGAGTTTGCAAAATATCATAATAATCCCAAACAAACTTGGAAAACACTAAACCAACTTCTTCAACAAAAATCATCAAACAATGAACTTCCCAACAAGTTTGTGTCTGATTCAGGTGAAGAGTTTGATGATGATATATCAATATCAACAGAATTTAACAAGTTCTTCACTGAAATAGGACAGAAGTTAAACAAAAATAAAATTACTTCATCTGTTAGAGATCCTCTGGACAATTTAGGAGATTTCCTAAATGAAGACATGATTCTATCTCCAACAAATGCAAATGAAGTAGAGGAAATCCTTTGTGGGCTGAAAAATGTAGGAGCAGGATTTGACAATATTAACTCAAAAATATGTAAGAATACATATAAATCAATATTACCACATCTTGTTCACTTTTTCAATCTATGCTTGAATGAAGCAGTATTTCCAAAACAACTAAAAACTGCAGTTATCAAGCCTATCTTCAAAACAGGTGATCCAATGTCATTTTCTAATTACAGGCCAATCAGCATATTGCCATACTTATCAAAAATCTTAGAAAAACTTATACATATTCAATTGTTACAACACTTCACAAAAAATAAACTGCTTTGTGAAAAACAATTCGGTTTTCGCAAAGGATTTTCAACATATATGCCCATTATATTGATACAAGATTTGATTACAAAAGCCTTTGAGGAGGATGAATGTATTGTTGGCATATTCTTGGATTTAAAAAAAGGCATTTGACACTGTAGATCACAATATTCTTTGTGAAAAACTAAAAAAATATGGTGTCTCTGGAAAAGCATATGAGATACTCCAATAATACCTCACAGATCGCAAACAGACTGTTAACATAAGGGGTACCCAAGCAGAATTTAGGAATGTGGGCATAGGTGTGCCCCAAGGATCAATCTTGGGACCTCTTTTGTTCATTATATATATTAATGATCTAGTAAACATTGATGGTAGCTGTGAGTTTTTCATATATGCTGATGACACAGCCATTTTCTTTAAGCATCATGATGTGGATGTTCTTCAAATCATGATCAATATAGTATTGCCAAAAATATCTGCTTGGCTACAGTCAAACTTCCTTTCTCTTAATGTATCAAAGACTGTATATAAAATATATAGTAAACGCAAAATAAATATTAACATAAGTGTGCAAATGAATGAGGCATTTATTGAGAAAAAAGGTACAGTTAAGTACTTAGGAATGTTGATAGATGATGATTTGAAATTTACTTCTCACATAAACAACATCACACATACTGTCAGCCGAAATGTGGGCATGATGTGTAGAGTAAAATACTTTGTAGATACAAGACAGCTCTTGCAGTTATATAATGCACTCATACTTCCTTATATCAATTATTGCTGCCTTATTTGGGGGACAGGATATGTTCATCATACTAAAAAACTATTAATTCTGCAAAAGAGAGCAATGCGAATCATAGAAGGTATTTATCCTCCTCAAAGTACCAATCCAGTTTTCAAAAAATATAATTGTCTAAAAGTTCAAGATATTGGCAAACTACAAATGATGCTCATAATGCATGAGCATGTATGCAACCAGTTACCTCACCCAATACAAAATATGTTCAATATACACATTGAAATTTGTCACTCTACAAGACAAACCAAACATTTTCAAAGTATTTTTTTCAACAAAGAATTATAGACTTTTCACCATAACATGCCTCGGTCCCAAACTATGGAATTATATTATATGTAGAAGCATTAGCGCTAACGAGGTACCACAATCTAAGTATGTGATGAAAAAAATAATAAAAAATCACTTCATTTCACAATATTAGTAACACATAATGTTGTTGTGAGTAATGGGTTGTAATTAAATGGTTATTGTATCTGGTTGTTATAGGTAACGTTGTGTTGCTCAGTTGCTGCTGTGTGTATGTCCATGACATGCATATGTGTATATGTGTGTGTATATGTGTGTGTGTGTGTGTGTGTGTGTGTGTGTGTGTGTGTGTGTGTGTGTGTGTGTGTGTGTGTGTGTGTGTGTGTGTGTGTGTGTGTGTGTGTGTGTGTGTGTGTGTGCGTGTGCGTGTGCGTGTGCGTGTGCGTGTGCGTGTGCGTGTGCGTGTGCGTGTGCGTGTGCGTGTGCGTGTGCGTGTGCGTGTGCGTGTGCGTGTGCGTGTGCGTGTGCGTGTGCGTGTGCGTGTGCGTGTGCGTGTGCGTGTGCGTGTGCGTGTGCGTGTGCGTGTGCGTGTGCGTGTGCGTGTGCGTGTGCGTGTGCGTGTGCGTATGCGTATGTGTATGTGTATGTGTATGTGCATGTATGTATATGTATCTGTGAGATATGTGAAAAAAAGTATCACATATGTATGCATATGCATGTGCATGCATAGTTGATGGTATCATGCATATATACATATATAGTCCAACAAGTTAGTTAAATGTGTTTGCTTTTCATGAGTCATAAGTAGGTCATAGGTAGGGCCACCCATTCAATGGCGCTGGCTTTCACCCATTCAATGGCGCTGGCTTCGTGGTCCCTACTCGGCAACAAGCTATGCTTAGTTGAGTGGGGTCCATGAGGCACCAGCAAGAAACGCTTCAAATTGACCAGACTTTGTCCTCCGCCCTGTATGACTGATATCCCCTTTACTAACACAGTGAATGAATCCATCCTCATCCTGTCCTGGATGAGGATCAGAATGAATGAATGCATCCTCATCCTGTCCTGGATGAGGATGAGTGAGGATGATATTCTGGGACGTAGTTGGGGGGGGGGGGGGGGGGGGGGGGCAGTCATTTGCTGTTTTCAACAATGACTACTTTTCGCCTTCTTTTATATCATCACATCTAACACCCAAACTACTTCTCTTCATATGCTTTTTTATGTTTGTTTTCATTTCTTAGCTGGGAGTGCCGCGACATTTTCTCTTTTGTTCTCTGATGTTAACTTAAGGTGTCGTGCGTCGTTGGGATCGAGGGCGGGGGCACTCCTGGTCACCTATTAATGGATGGCGGTTAGAAAAAAAGTTGGGGGGGGGGGGGCAGGAGGCATTCTGAAGTTGATTCTTTCCATGCAACGCCCATAGGCGTAATGTTAAAGTCCAAAATGTTGGGGGCGGCTGCCCCCCCCCCTGTTCCTATGCATATGGGTATAGGTATAGTTGTAATGGACTTAGATTAGCAGAAGCTATTTGGTGTCCATATCATTTTGGTTTTTGATACTGTGATCAGGTGGACTGTGAAGGGTGATACTGGAGGTATTTATCGCCTTGAGTGTATCAGTTGTGTTGGCAGAGACTACTTCCTTCTGTAACTTATTCCAGCTGTTCACAACTCTTTGAGAGAAGAACCTCAATCTGGCTTGATGTGTCACTTGTTTCTTTTCTATCTTCAGGTGATGTCTTCTTGTGGTTGTTAAGTTCAACATGATTTTTTTTTATCCTTCCTGACATTTAGCTTTCCCGTCAAGATCGTGTGCGTCTTGATTAGGTCTCCCCTTCTTAATAATCTTATCCTATCCCTGATGGTTGATGTCTTCAGTCTTTTCAGCCTATTTGGGTATGACATGTGTCTCAATTCTCTCACTAGTTTTGTTGCTCTTCGTTGGACTTTCTCAAGAAGGTCAAAGTCTTGGACAGCCTGGGGTCCCACAGCATGGATACAGTAATATCAGTGAGGACGCACATAGGCGTTGAAGAGACAAGTGAAGTTCAACTCTGTTAGCCTGTCAAACGAACTTCTCAACAACCTCAGTGCCACCATTGCCCTGTTTGCAGCCCTCTGGCAATGAGTGGAGGGCTGCAGGTCACTTGTTAACGCTACTCCCAGGTCTCGCTCAGCATTTGTGGTCTGCAGCTTTTTTGTACTCTTTTATACTCTTTTGAAATTGTTCATACTCTTTGAAGAGGGAAAATAAACATAATCAAATCAGATATAATCACTAATCATATTTGATTTGATTCAGTCAACTGGATCAAGCTCTGGAGACCTCCAGCCCTCAATCAGAATACAAAAGAATACACAATGTGTACCAGCAAACCGCAACTTTGCCAACCATGTCACATTCACATTCTAAAGCAATAACAGTGCATGCCACATTTTAGTTTATAGTGATACTCTAGTTTGCTCACTTTGCTATGTTCTTTTCTGTTGAATTGTTGCAAATTAATGTGTACCTACATATTTATGGTGTGCTCAGTATTGGGATAACATTTTTCCTTGGGATATTTTCTGTTGGATGATTAGGGAAAACTGTCATATCCCTGGACACATTCTAAATTCAGACTGTTTATGCTATCATAATGTTCAATTCTGATGCACTAAATCACTGTGCATCAGTATTGTCTACATTCTGATAGCATGAAAAGTCTGAGGTTAGGATGTGTCCAAAGATTGGACTTTTACCCTATTACTAATAATTATTCCTCCCCATATTCAGCATCTACCCAGTTTGTGATAATTATTCTTGGATAATTATCACATTTCAGAGCATTTGGCAACCTCCAGGAAGTTATTAACTAGCTTCTTTTTATGTTCTGTGAATCATGCATTCATCATATAGCAAGCATACAATTAGTCGGTCAGTTATGACTCATGAGTCATGAAAACCACACAATTTCCATGGGAACCCAACATTCACAAAATCCCACTGCAGCACAAGCTTAACCTGGCATTGACTGGGGTCTCAGCAGAACGCCATTGAATGGGGGGGGGGGGGGGGGGGCGGCGGCGCGGCGGCGGCGGCGGCGGCGGCGGCGTTAAACGCCCCCTGGTTATCTTCCGAACCAATAATCGCAGCGAGACGCGCAAGGCGGCAATCGAAATCTCTCAATGGGACGAATATATAGCGTACTCAAAAATGTCCAAATGAGGTCAAATGTCAGATCACGGTCAGGTCAAATGTCAAAATTGTCTGTATCTCGTCAATAAAAGCCAAAAAACGATAAAAAATAATATCATGTCATCAGTTACCCATACTTTAGATGCCACAAGTCAGTCAAAAATAGTGGTCATTCTGAAATTTGCTATGGTAGTTTCCCCATATGTAATTCTCCGACATATATTCCAACTTTTTGAATATCTTTGAAAAGTTTTATTTTGTGGTCATTTTCACCATTTTTTATTTTATTTCTGGGGGTCAAAAACCAACATGTTCACAATTCCGAGATAGCCATATTGTAGCCCTTGCCATTTGCTATTTTTTTTTATAACGTTTTTGGATTACATTTTGCTTTAAATATGGCATTTGAACGGTCTATTACATTTTGGCTGATTTTGGTGTAAAACTCGTGTGTAGTGACGTCCAGTTAAAATCCAGAAAATCCAGTTAAATTCGATAAAACTGGATTTTTTTCCGACGAAATTGCTTTACTTTTTCACAGAAGACGTAAACGTGATTTATAAGTAGGTACCCGAAGTTTCACGTTGATAGCGCTATTGGTTTTTGAGCTATTACGAAAATTCATCAAGGGGGGTTTGGGGGGGGGGGGGGGCGTTAAACGCCCCCCGTCAATGGTGTGTTAAACAGCAACCAATGGCCTCAGCATTCAGCAACAATCTGTTGATGGAAGGATAATTTCCAAGCAACTCAAAGTGTGGACATTTTCCAGGATTCTTGCCCTGAAGTCTGGACTGATAATTATTGGGGCCAATCATCCATGTTGGAGATTTGGCTGAATTAATCCGGAAAATTATATTTATCCTATAAAATTATCCACGATTATCCAGATAACTACCAATGCAATGCTTGTAACATTGCCAATGTACCAATAGAGATACAATAGAGAGAAGATGTCATTGGTGTATTGCCTTTAGTGACATGATCACAGTGCTCAGCTTAATTGAAACTTGGATCAGGCATTGCCCCCCCCCCCCCCCCCCCCAGCCACCTGTCAGCATTGGACAGTTGGACTGTTGGCATTACTCAAGCAGCTAATAATTTTGAGGTTAAACTGTGCTTAATCTGGACTTGCAAAAACAAAAAGAGTTCAACTTGTATGGTTAATTCTCATGATCTGGAGGAGAAATTTGTCAATCTTGCAAATTCCTGAATCAATTCCTGAGTTGATTCAGTTCAGAGTTTGTGATGACACAATAGTTTGGTAGAAATTATGGTTGGCAACAGAATAGATCATTATTGTGGGATGTGTGTCTGTTTAGTTTTAGTTCCAGAATCCAGTCAATATAATTTGCGAAGTACTGTGGCTACTCATAATTAATCTCAGAGTCTTCAAACCAAAACACAATTCTGTCATCAAATCATGAGTAACTGGAAAGGACAAAGTTGATTAGTGACAGTGTGTCTTTTTGCATGTTCATGTTAGGTGAAATTGTAAACACCTGGGGTTCATGAGACCATCGAGGACGTGGCAATGATCCCTCAGAGTTAATGAGGCTGTTGCAGCCTAAATTAGGCTTCTCACCAAGGCCATTGAAGGATCTGTTTTATTAACATCCAAGTTCGTGTCTCATGGGAGCGGCATATACCCACACAGCCAGTGTAGGTATATGCCCTTCTTCCTGTCTCCAGTCCTCTCTTTCACTATCTTTGTCATCATCATACACAATGCCCACTGCTGAAAACAGGGTAAGCATGACTTAGGGTGCCTAAGTCATGGGGTGTTAGGGAATGTTAAAACAAAATGCTTGGGTTTTCTGGTGGTCTAGATCACTTCAGCAGCTCAGCAGGTTTCGCCACAGACTTCAATCCTTCCAGATTTCCAGGTCTTGGATGAGAACTCATAGAGTCAGCACTCAGCACATATTCTGGCAGTGTGTTCTGATGCAGTATCCCTGGCTTGAGCAATGTCACAGCCGTCCTTCCCGCTGTTGCCACCCATTACTACCCACTGCATGATGTTGTGAGCTGAGTTTCACAGCTTTGCTTGCAGACTATATGGCTTATAGCAGGTGGTTATCCTTATAAGACACCCAGGATCAAGCCTTGGTTGAGAATATCTTTTGAAGTATTTGCAATGTTTTAACAGTGGACCGACTTGATGTGTTTTGTTTTCGGTCGCCGACATGCTACGAGTGAAGTGTCAGCACAGTTCTTGTAAATCTGTATGTACATGTAGGCAATGTTAATTTTGGGTTGGCGACACATTATTGTCTTAACCATTAAGAAAATATGTCGATTAGTTTTACCTATATCTTCTGTGTTCAACACTTTTTTCATATTTCAGAACCTGGATCAACACTTAAGAATGTTGCTATTATGATTAATGCTACAGTGGAAATACTTTGCAATTAGTAGCCATGGCTGCTTGTGACATTGCCTTAGAGCTTTTAGAAACCGTTCTGCATTCCATTTTATACTTGCGCAAGCTCTATCCGGACGCCATTTTCCGCAAGCGGCAGAAGTACAAGATCCCTGTTCAGATGTCTGTGCACAAGGGCGTCAACGCATATGTGGCGAGCAGTCTGCGGGCGCTGCGGCCCTACCTTGAACAACGTCTCCTGGAGGCTGTATCTGTAGTGGTGACGAACCCGTCCGGACGACGCTGTGAGACCCTGACCATCGAACTTCACGTGCTGGACTCTGCGGCGTTCTCAGCGCAGGACGACCCGTGTCTGGCGGGGCTGGAGGCGACACTGGCGGGCCTGCTACTGGGCCTGTACGCGACACTGGCCGACTGCCCGCCCCCGCTGGCCGACTCGACGTTCCGACTGCACGCGGCCGTCTCCCGCTGTCTGCCAGCGTCGCTGGACGCTGCTGGAGAGTTCCCTCTGACCATCACCGACGAGCGGCCTGCGGCGGCGGCGGCAGGAGCCGGGGAGGCGGGGGTGGACTCTACTGTGCTGCCGATCAGATCCGTACGGAATGAGCTGTTTGCCCTGGAGATGACGTTGAGACGGCCGGCTGCCGGGGACAGTTATTGAGTTACTGACATGACTGCTGACGGACGCTGCGGCGGCTGTGACGGCCGGTCGTGACTGCTGAAATACGGTCACGTCACGTGGATCACTGACTCATTGGCGTCAGCTGTTGTGCACTCTCCAGTCATCTTGCCCGTGTTGGTTGCGGACGAAAACTGTACAAAGTTGTGCGGGCTTCAGAAGAAGCTGGAAACTCGTGTCATTTGTGGTGATTGAAAGGAGAGACGCGAGAAAGACGTTATCGTTGTGTGTTGCGAATGTGTTTCATTTTGGTCTGGCTGTTGATCTGCCGCAGATGTGGTGACGTGATATCCACGGAGGCATGTCGCCAGAGCGCTCACTGGACGTATGCCACTAATCGTGGGTAATTCCCCTCAGTTGAGAGCAAGCATGCTCTCTACGCCATGTTGATGCCGTTGAACGTCTTGCTGGTGTCTGTCTAGTATGTCTAGTATGTCCGCGGGATAGATCCACAACTCCTTTAATCTGGCAATAATTCGGTATACCACGCTCGTCTGGTTTCAGTCCGGCAGTGAAGTCGCCACCGCTGTGTGTTTTGCCTGTGGATGAAACAGAATTCCTCGTTGTTTTTGCTCAGATAATGTTTTGTCATTGTCACTGAACGACTAAGAGGGTCAATTCGAAAATACACTTACATAAACGTTTGGGTCTTGTGCCATGCAACCAACGCGTTAGTACCTGGCCTTTATCCGTGGCGTTGCTGAGAAATCTCACGTCGCAGCTAGTCTTCAATTGGGCTTGGTAAATACACGTTGAGATAGCCGTGCCAATACTGCCATCAGGAGCAACTGCTCTGGGTCCACATTGATCCCCAATCAACTACGTACTTAGCTCGAGAGTTTGCATACCACTCGGATGTTTCGCGGCACGAATAACTCAACTTTGCTCACTATAGTGGAAGGCCTGGCAATATAACAGCACAGTTGTCGCTAAAGGTATTTGTACTCCTTCACTCTACATTATTCGTGGGGCAAACAATGAATGTTGCGTGCGATACCGAGAGGTTCCGAGAGGTTCCTACCGAGAGGTTACGCTGGTTTATGTCGATATTTGATATTGTGATCCTATGTGGAGATGCTGTCGCCGCTGGTTTATGTCGATATTTGATGTTGTGATCCTATGTGGAGATGCTGTCGCCTCTGGTTTATGTCGATATTTGATGTTGTGATCCTATGTGGAGATGCTGTCGCCTCTGGTTTATGTTGATATTTGATGTTGTGATCCTATGTGAAGATGCTGTCGCCTCTGGTTTATGTTGATATTTGATGTTGTGATCCTATGTGGAGATGCTGTCGCCTCTGGTTTATGTTGATATTTGATGTTGTGATCCTATGTGGAGATGCTGTCGCCTCTGGTTTATGTTGATATTTGATGTTGTGATCCTATGTGGAGATGCTGTCGCCTCTGGTTTATGTTGATATTTGATGTTGTGATCCTATGTGGAGATGCTGTCGCCTCTGGTTTATGTTGATATTTGATGTTGTGATCCTATGTGGAGATGCTGTCGCCTCTGGTTTATGTTGATATTTGATGTTGTGATCCTATGTGGAGATGCTGTCGCCTCTGGTTTATGTCGATATTTGATGTTGTGATCCTATGTGGAGATGCTGTCGCCTCTGGTTTATGTTGATATTTGATGTTGTGATCCTATGTGGAGATGCTGTCGCCTCTGGTTTATGTTGATATTTGATGTTGTGATCCTTTGTGGAGATGCTGTCGCCTCTGGTTTATGTTGATATTTGATATTGTGATCCTATGTGGAGATGCTGTCGCCTCTGGTTTATGTTGATATTTGATGTTGTGATCCTATGTGGAGATGCTGTCGCCTCTGGTTTATGTTGATATTTGATATTGTGATCCTATGTGGAGATGCTGTCGCCTCTGGTTTATGTCGATATTTGATATTGTGATCCTATGTGGAGATGCTGTCAAACAACTTATTTTGTCATAA
Source organism: Chirona hameri (assembly GCA_036785665.1). Taxonomy (NCBI): domain Eukaryota; kingdom Metazoa; phylum Arthropoda; class Thecostraca; order Balanomorpha; family Balanidae; genus Chirona; species Chirona hameri. Next base: position 118,788 of record JAXIVJ010000586.1, read on the forward strand.
ATGGCTATTCACGGCGATTTGGAAAGTTCCCAATGGAATGAGTGCCGACGGGTTTGTATATTTTGGATATGCTCAATTTATTAAAAGAACAGCTGCTTATTTGCAGCTAGCTGCCCCTCCATCGCTTCAGAGTATATTTTCATCCTCTTTTCTGTACTCTCATAGCTGCATATCATTTTGTTTTGCCTGGCGTCCACCTGTTAAACTGTTTTTGTTTCACAGCCGTCGTGATGATGTTGAGCTGAAATGTTCTGGATTGGCTGGGCTGAAACTACCAGACGTGACACCAGTTCCAGCCACTCCCGCAGCAAGCTAAACATGCCAAAGACCGGCCCTGCACCTAAGCGCGCCAAGCGTAAGCCCCCCCCCCCCCCCCTGAAGGGAAAACTCACACGAATGACCACATCTGTCTAATACAATTTCTTGGTAGTATGCCATTGGATTCTGGATAGTGCTGCAGAGTACAAAATCACCAATATCCATGTCGTATCTCTCTGAAATGTTATTCGAGCGGAGCAGAAAAGCCTTTACGTAGTGGCGATGCAGTTACTAACGAGTTGTATTCAAGATACTGTTATTGCTAGTTGAGAATGAGCAAAAACATCTGAACAGCCCATTTGCTTGTTCACGACGTACGAGTTTGTTTTTGGTTTATTTTCGTGCCAATTCACTTGCTGAAGCCGGTAAATATGACCAAGTGATCTCAGTATACGGTACGTGTGACTTGTGGGATCCCATATGACCGCGCATAGCCCGTACTATCCTGACCTCGTATAACTGACGCTATGTGACCTTGTGCGGCAAGCTGGCCCGGGGATATGCTCATTGGTTTCTGTCAGTAATGGGGATGCGGTTCCTCGACGAGTCCCTTGTATAAGTTTAGTAATCTGGACGCCACTAAGTCTTGAAACAGGGTGAGCGTTCCCAACTATTGTTGTTGCGCTGTGCCAAAACCCTAATAACAACACCACCTGTGTGACCCCTGTGTGACCCCTGTGTGACCCCTGTGTGACCCCTGTGTGACCCCTGTGTGACCCCTGTGTGACCCCTGTGTGACCCCTGTGTGACCCCTGTGTGACCCCTGTGTGACCCCTGTGTGACCCCTGTGTGACCCCTGTGTGACCCCTGTGTGACCCCTGTGTGACCCCTGTGTGACCCCTGTGTGACCCCTGTGTGACCCCTGTGTGACCCCTGTGTGACCCCTGTGTGACCCCTGTGTGACCCCTGTGTGACCCCTGTGTGACCCCTGTGTGACCCCTGTGTGACCCCTGTGTGACCCCTGTGTGACCCCTGTGTGACCCCTGTGTGACCCCTGTGTGACCCCTGTGTGACCCCTGTGTGACCCCTGTGTGACCCCTGTGTGACCCCTGTGTGACCCCTGTGTGACCCCTGTGTGACCCCTGTGTGACCCCTGTGTGACCCCTGTGTGACCCCTGTGTGACCCCTGTGTGACCCCTGTGTGACCCCTGTGTGACCCCTGTGTGACCCCTGTGTGACCCCTGTGTGACCCCTGTGTGACCCCTGTGTGACCCCTGTGTGACCCCTGTGTGACCCCTGTGTGACCCCTGTGTGACCCCTGTGTGACCCCTGTGTGACCCCTGTGTGACCCCTGTGTGACCCCTGTGTGACCCCTGTGTGACCCCTGTGTGACCCCTGTGTGACCCCTGTGTGACCCCTGTGTGACCCCTGTGTGACCCCTGTGTGACCCCTGTGTGACCCCTGTGTGACCCCTGTGTGACCCCTGTGTGACCCCTGTGTGACCCCTGTGTGACCCCTGTGTGACCCCTGTGTGACCCCTGTGTGACCCCTGTGTGACCCCTGTGTGACCCCTGTGTGACCCCTGTGTGACCCCTGTGTGACCCCTGTGTGACCCCTGTGTGACCCCTGTGTGACCCCTGTGTGACCCCTGTGTGACCCCTGTGTGACCCCTGTGTGACCCCTGTGTGACCCCTGTGTGACCCCTGTGTGACCCCTGTGTGACCCCTGTGTGACCCCTGTGTGACCCCTGTGTGACCCCTGTGTGACCCCTGTGTGACCCCTGTGTGACCCCTGTGTGACCCCTGTGTGACCCCTGTGTGACCCCTGTGTGACCCCTGTGTGACCCCTGTGTGACCCCTGTGTGACCCCTGTGTGACCCCTGTGTGACCCCTGTGTGACCCCTGTGTGACCCCTGTGTGACCCCTGTGTGACCCCTGTGTGACCCCTGTGTGACCCCTGTGTGATCCCTGTGTGACCCCTGTGTGACCCCTGTGTGACCCCTGTGTGACCTCTGTGTGACCTCGGCGTTTCAGTGCCTGCCGACCTGCCGGAGTCGGCGGCCAGACCCCAGGTGGTCTCCGTCCAGCAGCGACACCGCTGGGACTGCGGCCTCGCCTGCGTCATGATGGTCCTGCCGGAGACCAAGCGGCGAGACTTCGTCGACAACTTCACCGCCGTCTGCAAGGAGGAGCGATTCGGCAAAAGGTATATACACCCGGCGCTGTCAGAGGAGGGGTGCGGGAAAAGGTATACCCTGCGCTGCTGTCGCCGCCATTACTGTCAGAAGAGGGGAGCGGGAAAAGAAACATCCAGCGCTGACTGTGTCTCTCCTTCCACCTACACAGGAAGCAAGGAAGACTGCCACTGCCAGGCTTCCCGTTTGACTCGTATGCGTTAAATGTCTTAACAAAACATTGAGTTAGGTACTAGGTAGTCATATTGGGCCACACCAGTCCCGAAATGTTTTTGCCATATCTCCGCCCCAGTTATGTTGTACGGACAACACGGACAACGGACAACATTAAGCTAATTAAATAGACAAATGGACTTTGGGGTTAGGTGAAACGTTGGGTGAACATTGTTGTTTAATCTCTATATTACTCAAAAGTCTAAAACGTACAACTGTACTCGATTTTTTTCTCCAGCACGTGGACGATCGACCTGGTGTACCTGCTGCACCGGTACGGGGTACAGCAGCGGTACTGCACCATCACCCGAGGCATCGACCCCGGCTACCAGCGGCAGAGCTTCTACGGCTACGGCAAGGTTCTCAGAATGGTGAGGACTGAGGACGCTGCCCCGATAGATGGTAGATGGCATCTGAGTTGTTTATCAGCTGAGTGCTGCCAAGTTGGCGGTATGGTTATCCCTGAGAGTTGCTCAGGTGACAGTGTAACTTTGTATTGTTTTCCGTTTTCCATATCACCTGAACAGTATGCTTAGGTCGCCTTTAACCCATAACGAACATTTGCAGGTTTCCTGATATTCTCTCCACATAACTGACATGCTCTCAACGTTGAACTTGTTGGCGCCTGAATGGTATCTCCTCTCCGGCTATTTCAATAATATCGGTTGGGTCGTCCTTGGGCGCCTATGTCAGTCGGTTGTGTTGTCTATCTGTGACACCTGTGATACCTGTGACACCTGTGACACCTGTGACACCTGTGACACCTGTGACACCTGTGACACCTGTGACACCTGTGACACATGTGACACCTGTGTCTGCACAGGACGCGGCCCGCGTCACGGAGCGGTTTGAGAAGGCTGCCAGTCTCGGTGTGGAGGTGGAGGTGCGCCAGGTGCCGGCGGAGGAGCTCCTGCGTCACCTGGCGCAGTGCGGCCCGGTCATCGTGCTCACTGACGCCCGCTTCCTGCGCTGTGACCTGTGTCGCACCAACCAGGCCGGCTCGGAGATCAGCAGCTGCTTCCCCTGCGCGTCAGAGTACAGAGGTAGGTGATGACAGCTGTCGGAGTGTCGGAGTGGTGGCAGCTGTCGGAGTGTAGAGGATAGGCAGCTGACGGAGTGTAGAGGAGAGGCAGCTGCCAGAGTGTAGAGGAGAGGCAGCTGCCGGAGTGTAGAGGAGAGGCAGCTGTCGGAGTGTAGAGGTGAGCTGTCGGGAGTGTAGAGGAGAGGCAGCTGCCAGAGTGTAGAGGATAGGCAGCTGACGGAGTGTAGAGGAGAGGCAGCTGCCAGAGTGTAGAGGAGAGGCAGCTGCCAGAGTGTAGAGGAGAGGCAGCTGCCGGAGTGTAGAGGAGAGGCTGCTGCCGGAGTGTAGAGGAGAGGCTGCTGCCGGAGTGTAGAGGAGAGGCAGCTGTCGGAGTGTAGAGGAGAGGCAGCTGTCGGAGTGTATAGGAGAGGCAGCTGCCGGAGTGTAGAGGTGAGGCAGCTGTCGGAGTGTAGAGGTGAGCTGTCGGAGTGTAGAGGTGAGCTGTCGGAGTGTAGAGGTGAGCTGTCGGGAGTGTAGAGGAGAGGCAGCTGCCAGAGTGTAGAGGATAGGCAGCTGACGGAGTGTAGAGGAGAGGCAGCTGCCAGAGTGTAGAGGAGAGGCAGCTGTCAGAGTGTAGAGGAGAGGCAGCTGCCGGAGTGGTGGCAGCTGTCGGAGTGTAGAGGAGAGACAGCTGCCGGAGTGTAGAGGTGAGGCAGCTGCCGGAGTGTAGAGGAGAGCTGTCGGAGTGTAGAGGTGATGCAGCTGTCGGAGTGTAGAGGAGAGGCAGCTGCCGGAGTGTAGAGGAGAGGCAGCTGCCGGAGTGTAGAGGAGAGGCAGCTGACGGAGTGTATAGGAGAGGCAGCTGCCGGAGTGTAGAGGTGAGGCAGCTGCCGGAGTGTAGAGGTGAGGCAGCTGCCGGAGTGTAGAGGTGAGCTGTCGGAGTGTAGAGGAGAGGCAGCTGTCGGAGTGTAGAGGAGAGGCAGCTGTCGGAGTGTAGAGGAGAGGCAGCTGTCGGAGTGTAGAGGAGAGGCAGCTGCCGGAGTGTAGAGGTGAGGCAGCTGCCGGAGTGTAGAGGAGAGGCAGCTGTCGGAGTGTAGAGGTGAGCTGTCGGAGTGTAGAGGAGAGGAAGCTGTCGGAGTGTAGAGGAGAGGCAGCTGCCGGAGTGTAGAGGAGGAGCAGCTGTCGGAGTGTAGAGGAGAGGCAGCTGCCGGAGTGTAGAGGAGGAGCAGCTGTCGGAGTGTAGAGGAGAGGCAGCTGCCGGAGTGTAGAGGAGAGGCAGCTGTCGGAGTGTAGAGGAGAGGCAGCTGCCGGAGTGTAGAGGAGGAGCAGCTGTCGGAGTGTAGAGGTGAGGCAGCTGTCGGAGTGTAGAGGAGAGGCAGCTGCCGGAGTGTAGAGGTGAGCTGTCGGAGTGTAGAGGTGAGCTGTCGGAGTGTAGAGGAGAGCTGTCGGAGTGTAGAGGAGAGGCAGCTGTCGGAGTGTAGAGGAGAGGCAGCTGCCGGAGTGTAGAGGTGAGCTGTCGGAGTGTAGAGGTGAGCTGCAGGAGTGTAGAGGTGAGCTGTCGGAGTGTAGAGGAGAGAGGCAGCTGCCGGAGTGTAGAAGAGAAGCAGCTGCCGGAGTGTAGAAGAGAGGCAGCTGTCGGAGTGTAGAGGTGAGCTGTCGGAGTGTAGAGGTGAGCTGCAGGAGTGTAGAGGTGAGCTGTCGGAGTGTAGAGGAGAGGCAGCTGCCGGAGTGTAGAGGAGAGGCAGCTGCCGGAGTGTAGAGGTGAGCTGTCGGAGTGTTGAGGTGAGCTGCAGGAGTGTAGAGGAGAGGCAGCTGCCGGAGTGTAGAGGAGAGGCAGCTGCCGGAGTGTAGAGGAGAGGCTGCTGCCGGAGTGTTGAGGTGAGCTGTCGGGAGTGTAGAGGTGATGCAGCTGCCGGAGTGTAGAGGAGAGGCAGCTGCCGGAGTGTAGAGGAGAGGCAGCTGCCGGAGTGTAGAGGCAGCTGTCGGAGTGTTGAGGTGAGCTGCAGGAGTGTAGAGGAGAGGCAGCTGCCGGAGTGTAGAGGAGAGGCAGCTGCCGGAGTGTAGAGGAGAGGCAGCTGCCGGAGTGTAGAGGAGAGGTGAGCTGTCGGAGTGTAGAGGAGAGGCAGCTGCCGGAGTGTAGAGGAGAGGCAGCTGCCAGAGTGTAGAGGTGAGGCAGCTGTCGGAGTGTAGAGGAGAGGCAGCTGTCGGAGTGTAGAGGAGAGGCAGCTGTCGGAGTGTAGAGGAGAGGCTGCTGCCGGAGTGTAGAGGAGAGGCAGCTGCCGGAGTGTAGAGGAGAGGAAGCTGCCGGAGTGTAGAGGAGAGCTGTCGGAGTGTAGAGGATAGGCAGCTGACGGAGTGTAGAGGAGAGGCAGCTGTCGGAGTGTAGAGGAGAGGCAGCTGTCGGAGTGTAGAGGAGAGGCAGCTGCCGGAGTGTAGAGGAGAGGAAGCTGTCGGAGTGTAGAGGAGAGGCAGCTGCCGGAGTGTAGAGGTGAGGCAGCTGTCGGAGTGTATAGGAGAGGCCGCTGTCGGAGTGTAGAGGAGAGGCAGCTGCCGGAGTGTAGAGGTGAGGCAGCTGTCGGAGTGTATAGGAGAGGCAGCTGTCGGAGTGTAGAGGAGAGGCAGCTGTCGGAGTGTAGAGGTGAGCTGTCGGAGTGTAGAGGAGAGGCAGCTGTCGGAGTGTAGAGGTGAGCTGTCGGAGTGTAGAGGAGAGGCAGCTGCCGGAGTGTAGAGGAGAGGCAGCTGTCGGAGTGTAGAGGAGAGGCAGCTGTCGGAGTGTAGAGGTGAGCTGTCGGAGTGTAGAGGAGAGGCAGCTGTCGGAGTGTAGAGGTGAGCTGTCGGAATGTAGAGGAGAGGCAGCTGTCGGAGTGTAGAGGAGAGGCAGCTGTCGGAGTGTAGAGGAGAGGAAGCTGTCGGAGTGTAGAGGAGAGGCAGCTGTCGGAGTGTAGAGGAGAGCTGTCGGAGTGTAGAGGAGAGGCAGCTGCCGGAGTGTAGAGGAGAGGCAGCTGTCGGAGTGTAGAGGAGAGGCAGTTGTCGGAGTGTAGAGGAGAGGCAGCTGCCGGAGTGTAGAGGAGAGACAGCTGCCGGAGTGTAGAGGAGAGGCAGCTGTCGGAGTGTAGAGGAGAGCTGTCGGAGTGTAGAGGAGAGGCAGCTGTCGGAGTGTAGAGGTGAGCTGTCGGAGTGTAGAGGAGAGGCAGCTGTCGGAGTGTAGAGGTGAGCTGTCGGAGTGTAGAGGAGAGGCAGCTGTCGGAGTGTAGAGGTGAGCTGTCGGAGTGTAGAGGAGAGGCAGCTGTCGGAGTGTAGAGGAGAGCTGTCGGAGTGTAGAGGAGAGGCAGCTGCCGGAGTGTAGAGGAGAGGCAGCTGTCGGAGTGTAGAGGAGAGGCAGTTGTTGGAGTGTAGAGGAGAGGCAGCTGCCGGAGTGTAGAGGAGAGACAGCTGCCGGAGTGTAGAGGAGAGGCAGCTGTCGGAGTGTAGAGGAGAGCTGCCGGAGTGTAGAGGTGAGCTGCAGGAGTGTAAAGGTGAGCTGTCGGAGTGTAGAGGAGAGGCAGCTGCCGGAGTGTAGAGGAGAGGCAGTTGTCGGAGTGTAGAGGAGAGGCAGCTGCCGGAGTGTAGAGGAGAGACAGCTGCCGGAGTGTAGAGGAGAGACAGCTGTCGGAGTGTAGAGGAGAGGCAGCTGTCGGAATGTAGAGGTGAGGCAGCTGTCGGAGTGTAGAGGAGAGGCAGCTGTTGGAGTGTAGAGGAGAGGCAGCTGCCGGAGTGTAGAGGAGAGGCAGCTGCCGGAGAGTAGAGGAGAGGCAGCTGTCGGAGTGTAGAGGTGAGCTGCCGGAGTGTAGAGGAGAGGCAGCTGTCGGAGTGTAGAGGAGAGGCAGCTGCCGGAGTGTAGAGGTGAGCTGTCGGAGTGTAGAGGTGAGCTGCAGGAGTGTAGAGGTGAGCTGTCGGAGTGTAGAGGTGAGCTGTCGGAGTGTAGAGGAGAGACAGCTGCCGGAGTGTAGAGGAGAGGCAGCTGTCGGAGTGTAGAGGTGAGCTGCCGGAGTGTAGAGGAGAGGCAGCTGTCGGAGTGTAGAGGAGAGGCAGCTGCCGGAGTGTAGAGGTGAGCTGTCGGAGTGTTGAGGTGAGCTGCAGGAGTGTAGAGGAGAGGCAGCTGCCGGAGTGTAGAGGAGAGGCAGCTGCCGGAGTGTAGAGGTGAGCTGTCGGAGTGTTGAGGTGAGCTGCAGGAGTGTAGAGGAGAGGCAGCTGTCGGAGTGTAGAGGTGAGGCAGCTGTCGGAGTGTAGAGGAGAGGCAGCTGCAGGAGTGTAGAGGAGAGGCAGCTGCCGGAGTGTAGAGGAGAGGCTGCTGCCGGAGTGTAGAGGTGAGCTGTCGGAGTGTAGAGGAGAGGCAGCTGCCGGAGTGTAGAGGAGAGGCAGCTGCCAGAGTGTAGAGGTGAGGCAGCTGCCGGAGTGTAGAGTTGAGGCAGCTGCCGGAGTGTAGAGAGGCAGCTGCCGGAGTGTAGAGGAGAGGCAGCTGCCGGAGTGTAGAGGTGAGGCAGCTGTCGGAGTGTAGAGGTGAGCTGTCGGGAGTGTAGAGGAGAGGCAGCTGTCGGAGTGTAGAGGAGAGGCAGCTGCCGGAGTGTAGAGGAGAGGCAGCTGCCGGAGTGTAGAGGAGAGGCAGCTTCCGGAGTGTAGAGGAGAGGCAGCTGTCGGAGTGTAGAGGAGAGGCAGCTGTCGGAGTGTAGAGGAGAGGCAGCTTCCGGAGTGTAGAGGAGAGGCAGCTGCCGGAGTGTAGAGGAGAGGCAGCTGTCGGAGTGTAGAGGAGAGGCAGCTGCCGGAGTGTAGAGGTGAGCTGTCGGAGTGTAGAGGAGAGGCAGCTGTCGGAGTGTAGAGGAGAGGCAGCTGCAGGAGTGTAGAGGAGAGGCAGCTGCCGGAGTGTAGAGGAGAGGCTGCTGCCGGAGTGTAGAGGTGAGCTGTCGGAGTGTAGAGGAGAGCTGTCGGAGTGTAGAGGAGAGGCAGCTGTCGGAGTGTAGAGGAGAGGCAGCTGCCGGAGTGTAGAGGTGAGGCAGCTGTCGGAGTGTAGAGGAGAGGCAGCTGTCGGAGTGTAGAGGAGAGGCAGCTGTCGGAGTGTAGAGGAGAGGCAGCTGTCGGAGTGTAGAGGAGAGGCAGCTGACGGAGTGTATAGGAGAGGCAGCTGCCGGAGTGTAGAGGTGAGGCAGCTGTCGGAGTGTATAGGAGAGACATCTGCCGGAGTGTAGAGGAGAGGCAGCTACCGGAGTGTAGAGGTGAGGCAGCTGTCGGAGTGTAGAGGTGAGCTGTCGGAGTGTAGAGGAGAGGCAGCTGCCGGAGTGTAGAGGTGAGCTGTCGGAGTGTAGAGGAGACAGCTGCCGGAGTGTAGAGGAGAGGCAGCTGCCGGAGTGTAGAGGAGAGGCAGCTGCCGGAGTGTAGAGGAGAGCAGCTGTCGGAGTGTAGAGGTGGGCTGCCGGAGTGTAGAGGTGAGGCAGCTGTCGGAGTGTAGAGGAGAGGCAGCTGCCGGAGTGTAGAGGTGAGCTGTCGGAGTGTAGAGGTGAGCTGCCGGAGTGTAGAGGAGAGGTGAGCTGCCGGAGTGTAGAGGAGAGGCAGCTGTCGGAGTGTAGAGGAGAGGCAGCTGCCGGAGTGTAGAGGTGAGCTGTCGGGAGTGTAGAGGTGAGCTACAGGAGTGTAGAGGTGAGCTGTCGGAGTGTGGAGGAGAGGCAGCTGTCGGAGTGTAGAGGAGAGGAAGCTGTCGGATTGTAGAGGAGAGGCTGCTGCCGGAGTGTAGAGGAGAGGCAGCTGTCGGAATGTCGGAGTGATGTCAGCTGTCGGAGTGTATAGGAGAGGCAGCTGCCGGAGTGTAGAGGAGAGGCAGCTGCCGGAGTGTAGAGGTGAGGCAGCTGTCGGAGTGTAGAGGAGAGGCAGCTGCAGGAGTGTAGAGGAGAGGCAGCTGCCGGAGTGTAGAGGAGAGGCTGCTGCCGGAGTGTAGAGGTGAGCTGTCGGAGTGTAGAGGAGAGCTGTCGGAGTGTAGAGGAGAGGCAGCTGTCGGAGTGTAGAGGAGAGGCAGCTGCCGGAGTGTAGAGGTGAGGCAGCTGTCGGAGTGTAGAGGAGAGGCAGCTGTCGGAGTGTAGAGGAGAGGCAGCTGCCGGAGTGTAGAGGAGAGGCAGCTGTCGGAGTGTAGAGGAGAGGCAGCTGTCGGAGTGTAGAGGAGAGGCAGCTGCCGGAGTGTATAGGAGAGGCAGCTGCCGGAGTGTAGAGGTGAGGCAGCTGTCGGAGTGTATAGGAGAGACAGCTGCCGGAGTGTAGAGGAGAGGAAGCTACCGGAGTGTAGAGGTGAGGCAGCTGTCGGAGTGTAGAGGAGAGGCAGCTGCCGGAGTGTAGAGGAGAGGCCGCTGCCGGAGTGTAGAGGAGAGGCAGCTGTCGGAGTGTAGAGGAGGAGCAGTTGTCGGAATGTAGAGGAGGAGCAGCTGCCGGAGTGTAGAGGAGAGGCAGCTGCCGGAGTGTAGAGGAGAGGCCGCTGCCGGAGTGTAGAGGAGAGGCAGCTGTCGGAGTGTAGAGGAGGAGCAGCTGTCGGAGTGTAGAGGAGGAGCAGCTGCCGGAGTGTAGAGGAGAGGCAGCTGTCGGAGTGTAGAGGAGAGGCAGCTGCCGGAGTGTAGAGGAGAGCAGCTGTCGGAGTGTAGAGGTGGGCTGCCGGAGTGTAGAGGTGAGGCAGCTGTCGGAGTGTAGAGGAGAGGCAGCTGCCGGAGTGTAGAGGTGAGCTGTCGGAGTGTAGAGGTGAGCTGCCGGAGTGTAGAGGAGAGGTGAGCTGCCGGAGTGTAGAGGAGAGGCAGCTGTCGGAGTGTAGAGGAGAGGCAGCTGCCGGAGTGTAGAGGTGAGCTGTCGGAGTGTAGAGGTGAGCTACAGGAGTGTAGAGGTGAGCTGTCGGAGTGTAGAGGAGAGAGGCAGCTGCGGGAGTGTAGAAGAGAGGCAGCTGCCGGAGTGTAGAAGAGAGGAAGCTGCCGGAGTGTAGAGGTGAGCTGTCGGAGTGTAGAGGTGAGCTGCAGGAGTGTAGAGGTGAGCTGTCGGAGTGTAGAGGAGAGGCAGCTGTCGGAGTGTAGAGGTGAGCTGTCGGAGTGTTGAGGTGAGCTGCAGGAGTGTAGATGAGAGGCAGCTGCCGGAGTGTAGAAGAGAGGCAGCTGCCGGAGTGTAGAGGAGAGGCTGCTGCCGGAGTGTAGAGGTGAGCTGTCGGAGTGTAGAGGAGAGGCAGCTGCCGGAGTGTAGAGGAGAGGCAGCTGCCAGAGTGTAGAGGTGATGCAGCTGTCGGAGTGTAGAGGAGAGGCAGCTGCAGGAGTGTAGAGGAGAGGCAGCTGCCGGAGTGTAGAGGAGAGGCTGCTGCCGGAGTGTAGAGGAGAGGCTGCTGCCGGAGTGTAGAGGTGAGCTGTCGGGAGTGTAGAGGAGAGGCAGCTGCCGGAGTGTAGAGGAGAGGCAGCTGCCAGAGTGTAGAGGTGAGGCAGCTGCCGGAGTGTAGAGTTGAGGCAGCTGCCGGAGTGTAGAGGAGAGGCAGCTGCCGGAGTGTAGAGGTGAGGCAGCTGTCGGAGTGTAGAGGAGAGGCAGCTGCCGGAGTGTAGAGGAGAGGCAGCTGCCGGAGTGTAGAGGAGAGGCAGCTGCCGGAGTGTAGAGGAGAGGCAGCTGCCGGAGTGTAGAGGAGAGGCAGCTGTCGGAGTGTAGAGGAGAGGCAGCTGCCGGAGTGTAGAGGATAGGCAGCTGCCGGAGTGTAGAGGAGAGGTAGCTGCCGGAGTTTAGAGGAGATGAAGCTGTCGGAGTGTAGAGGAGAGGCAGCTGCCGGAGTGTAGAGGAGAGGCAGCTGTCGGAGTGTAGAGGAGAGGCAGCTGTCGGAGTGTAGAGGTGAGCTGTCGGAGTGTAGAGGAGAGGCAGCTGTCGGAGTGTAGAGGTGAGGCAGCTGCCGGAGTGTAGAGGAGAGGCAGCTGTCGGAGTGTAGAGGAGAGGTAGCTGCCGGAGTTTAGAGGAGAGGAAGCTGTCGGAGTGTAGAGGAGAGGCAGCTGTCGGAGTGTAAAGGAGAGGCAGCTGCCGGAGTGTAGAGGTGAGCTGCCGGAGTGTAGAGGAGAGGCAGCTGCCGGAGTGTAGAGGAGAGCTGTCGGAGTGTAGAGGATAGGCAGCTGTCGGAGTGTAGAGGAGAGGTAGCTGCCGGAGTGTAGAGGTGAGGCAGCTGTCGGAGTGTATAGGAGAGGCAGCTGTCGGAGTGTAGAGGAGAGGCAGCTGCCGGAGTGTAGAGGAGAGGCAGCTGCCGGAGTGTAGAGGAGAGGCAGCTGCCGGAGTGTAGAGGTGAGCTGTCGGAGTGTAGAGGAGAGGCAGCTGTCGGAGTGTAGAGGAGAGGCTGCTGTCGGAGTGTAGAGGAGAGGCAGCTGTCGGAGTGTAGAGGTGAGCTGTCGGAGTGTAGAGGTGAGCTGCCGGAGTGTAGAGGAGAGGTGAGCTGACGGAGTGTAGAGGAGAGGTGAGCTGCCGGAGTGTAGAGGAGAGGCTGCTGCCGGAGTGTAGAGGTGAGCTGTCGGAGTGTAGAGGAGAGGCAGCTGCCGGAGTGTAGAGGAGAGGCAGCTGCCGGAGTGTAGAGGAGAGGCAGCTGCCGGAGTGTAGAGGAGAGGCAGCTGCCAGAGTGTAGAGGTGAGCTGTCGGAGTGTAGAGGAGAGGCAGCTGTCGAGTGTAGAGGAGAGACAGCTGTCGGAGTGTAGAGGAGAGGCAGCTGCCGGAGTGTAGAGGAGAGGCAGCTGCCGGAGTGTAGAGGAGAGGCAGCTGCCGGAGTGTAGAGGTGAGCTGTCGGAGTGTAGAGGAGAGGCAGCTGTCGGAGTGTAGAGGTGAGCTGTCAGAGTGTAGAGGAGAGGCAGCTGTCGGAGTGTAGAGGAGAGGCAGCTGCCGGAGTGTAGAGGAGAGGCAGCTGCCGGAGTGTAGAGGAGAGGCAGCTGCCGGAGTGTAGAGGTGAGCTGTCGGAGTGTAGAGGAGAGGCAGCTGTCGGAGTGTAGAGGAGAGGCAGCTGTCGGAGTGTCGGAGTGATGGCAGCTGTCGGAGTGATGGCAGCTGTCGGAGTGTCGGAGTGATGGCAGCTGTCGGAGTGATGGCAGCTGTCGGAGTGAAAAGGAGAGTATGTGTTGAGACCTGCTGGGCGTCACTGCTGGGAACAGGGAGTACCGAGATGTAGTTTTGATTTTGTGGGTGATTTGCGTTTTCTTCGCAATTGCATTTAACCCATCAATGACTTTGCAGCCTTTACCGATGGCCATTTGTCTTCCTTTTGCTCTGATGTGTTAGATAGCAGACGGGTGTCCCGTGTATTGCGGGTTGTTTGTATTTGTTTCAAGTCACTGTCTCGTTCCGGGCGGTTGTGAGTTGTGACATATGACACCGGCTGTATATTGTTTCCGGTTACTATATCGTGCTGTATTATTATGACACGTCCTGGCGTGGGCTGTATTTTGTTTCAGGTCATTATATCGTGCTGTACGGTTATGACCTTGCCAAGGGAGTCATCTTTTATCGAAACCCTACCTTCAAGGACCGTAAGTGTAATTGTGTGCCGTTTCTTTAAAACCTTAGCGATGATTGGTCGGTTTATCTCCTTGACGATATCAATCATTTCATTTGTACTTTTGTAACCTAATGTACTTCAGTCTGTAACAGTATTGGAGCTTCGGCCATTCGCTGGTTCTATGACTGGCAAAGACCAGAGGCATGCATTTCAAATCTTTATCCGTGCTGAGAGTTTATAATTCGCTGCTCATTTGATACGTGTGGCTTGAAGTGTTTTTCTGCCTCCTCTTTGCTTTTGCTGAGTGCTGTCCGGGAGCCCATGTGCTGCTTTTGCTGAGTGGTGTCTGGCTAGGGTGCGCGGGGCACGTATGTTGAGTAGTGTCTGTGTCTGCCGCCAGGGGAGTGCAGTATGCCTCTGGTAGGGGTGTGAGGGGTACATGTGTTGTGTAGTGTCTGTGTCTGCCGCCAGGGGAGTGCAGTATGCCTCTGGTAGAGGTGTGAGGGGTACATGTGCTGAGTAGTGTCTTTGTCTGCCGCCAGGGGAGTGCTGTATGTCTCTGGGAGCTCTGGACAAATGTCGGTGCAGTTACGGTACAGACGAAGACATCATATTCGTGTACGATTCCTGGTCCAGCTGAGACTCGGCGCCATCTGGGTCCCCGGACAGCCACCGAGGCACGCCCTCCACCGCGAGTGACGAACTACAGGTCAGCTGCCACTGCAAACACCCGCAGTGTCGAGTGCTGCGGCGCCCTCAACTCAAATCATCGTCAACGTGTCAAGTATTTCGCCGCTCAGTGCTGGCTCGTACCCACACTGGAGCGCCTCGCCGCTCCGTGCTGGCTCGTACCCTCACTGGAGCGCCTCGCCGCTCCGTGCTGGCTCGTACCCTCACTGGAGCGCCTCGCCGCTCCGTGCTGGCTCGTACCCTCACTGGAGCGCCTCACACTGGAGCACTGGAGCGCCTGACACTGGAGCACTGGAGCGCCTCGCCGCTCCGTGCTGGCTCGTACCCTCACTGGAGCGCCTCGCCGCTCCGTGCTGGCTCGTACCCTCACTGGAGCGCCTCGCCGCTCCGTGCTGGCTCGTACCCTCACTGGAGCGCCTCACACTGGAGCACTGGAGCGCCTGACACTGGAGCACTGGAGCGCCTCGCCGCTCCGTGCTGGCTCGTACCCTCACTGGAGCGCCTCGCCGCTCCGTGCTGGCTCGTACCCTCACTGGAGCGCCTCGCCGCTCCGTGCTGGCTCGTACCCTCACTGGAGCGCCTCGCCGCTCCGTGCTGGCTCGTACCCTCACTGGAGCGCCTCGCCGCTCCGTGCTGGCTCGTACCCTCACTGGAGCGCCTCGCCGCTCCGTGCTGGCTCGTACCCTCACTGGAGCGCCTCACACTGGAGCACTGGAGCACCTCGCCGCTCCGTGCTGGCTCGTACCCTCACTGGAGCGCCTGACACTGGAGCACTGGAGCACCTCGCCGCTCCGTGCTGGCTCGTACCCTCACTGGAGCGCCTCACACTGGAGCACTGGAGCGCCTCGCCGCTCCGTGCTGGCTCGTACCCTCACTGGAGCGCCTGACACTGGAGCACTGGAGCACCTCGCCGCTCCGTGCTGGCTCGTACCCTCACTGGAGCGCCTCGCCGCTCCGTGCTGGCTCGTACCCTCACTGGAGCGCCTCACACTGGAGCACTGGAGCGCCTGACACTGGAGCACTGGAGCGCCTCACACTGGAGCACTGGAGCGCCTGACACTGGAGCACTGGAGCGCCTGACACTGGAGCACTGGAGCGCCTCACACTGGAGCACTGGAGCGCCTCGCCGCTCCGTGCTGGCTCGTACCCTCACTGGAGCGCCTGACACTGGAGCACTGGAGCGCCTCACACTGGAGCACTGGAGCGCCTGACACTGGAGCACTGGAGCGCCTCACACTGGAGCACTGGAGCGCCTGACACTGGAGCACTGGAGCGCCTGACACTAGAGCACTGGAGCGCCTCACACTGGAGCACTGGAGCGCCTCACACTGGAGCACTGGAGCGCCTCACACTGGAGCACTGGAGCGCCTCACACTGGAGCACTGGAGCGCCTGACACTGGAGCACTGGAGCGCCTCGCCGCTCCGTGCTGGGTCGTACCCTCACTGGAGCGCCTGACACTGGAGCACTGGAGCGCCTCGCCGCTCCGTGCTGGCTCGTACCCTCACTGGAGCGCCTGACACTGGAGCACTGGAGCGCCTCACACTGGAGCACTGGAGCGCCTCACACTGGAGCACTGGAGCGCCTCGCCGCTCCGTGCTGGCTCGTACCCTCACTGGAGCGCCTGACACTGGAGCACTGGAGCGCCTCACACTGGAGCGCCTGACACTGGAGCACTGGAGCGCCTCGCCGCTCCGTGCTGGCTCGTACCCTCACTGGAGCGCCTGACACTGGAGCACTGGAGCGCCTGACACTGGAGCACTGGAGCGCCTCGCACTGGAGCACTGGAGCGCCTCACACTGGAGCACTGGAGCGCCTGACACTGGAGCACTGGAGCGCCTGACACTGGAGCACTGGAGCGCCTGACACTGGAGCACTGGAGCGCCTGACACTGGAGCACTGGAGCGCCTGACACTGGAGCACTGGAGCGCCTGACACTGGAGCACTGGAGCGCCTCACACTGGAGCACTGGAGCACCTGACACTGGAGCACTGGAGCGCCTCACACTGGAGCACTGGAGCGCCTCACACTGGAGCACTGGAGCGCCTCACACTGGAGCACTGGAGCGCCTCACACTGGAGCACTGGAGCACCTCGCCGCTCCGTGCTGGCTCGTACCCTCACTGGAGCGCCTGACACTGGAGCACTGGAGCGCCTGACACTGGAGCACTGGAGCGCCTGACACTGGAGCACTGGAGCGCCTGACACTGGAGCACTGGAGCGCCTGACACTGGAGCACTGGAGCGCCTGACACTGGAGCACTGGAGCGCCTGACACTGGAGCACTGGAGCGCCTGACACTGGAGCACTGGAGCGCCTCACACTGGAGCACTGGAGCGCCTGACACTGGAGCACTGGAGCGCCTCACACTGGAGCACTGGAGCGCCTGACACTGGAGCACTGGAGCGCCTCACACTGGAGCACTGGAGCGCCTCGCCGCTCCGTGCTGGCTCGTACCCTCACTGGAGCGCCTGACACTGGAGCACTGGAGCGCCTCACCGCTCCGTGCTGGCTCGTACCCTCACTGGAGCGCCTGACACTGGAGCACTGGAGCGCCTCACACTGGAGCACTGGAGCGCCTCACACTGGAGCACTGGAGCGCCTCGCCGCTCCGTGCTGGGTCATGGAGCACCGTTCCACCAGCAGTGCCCAGTCTGGCCGAGTGAGCCATCGGCCCAGTGATAGTGTCTGCCAGTGTACACCGCTGAAGCGTGGTGACTGCCCGGCCCCGGCCCCGGCCCTCGGTCGGCCGGCCGGGCAGCGGTATTATGATACAGCCCCTCTGTACGGCCAGGACTGATGAGGGCACTGAGAGGAGGCGTCGTGTCCCGGTCCGCGCGGCGCAAGCCGGCCGTGAAATATCCCCGTGATGACTCCCGTGACGGCTCCGGTGACGGCTCCGGTGACGGCTCCGGTGACGGCTCCGGTGACGGCTCCGGTGACGGCTCCGGTGACGGCTCCGGTGACGGCTCCGGTGACGGCTCCGGTGACGGCTCCGGTGACGGCTCCGGTGACGGCTCCGGTGACGGCTCCAGTGACGGCTCCGGTGACGGCTCCAGTGACGGCTCCGGTGACGGCTCCGGTGACGGCTCCGTGGCGGTCCCGTGACGGTCCCGTGACGGTCCCGTGACGGTTCCGTGGCGGTCCCGTGATGACCCCGTGACGTCTCCCTGATGGGTCCGTGGAGTCCCGTGACGGGTCCGTGACGGGTCCGTGACGGCTCCGGTGAGGGGAGGGTCGCTGAGAAGTTATGTGACATTCCAGTGCTCATGCTGCCAGCTCTGCTGGTGGTGCCCAATGGACGGGGCTCTGCCAAAATGATTTGCTGATTTTTGATCAGCGATTGGGGAAATGTTGTGGGCAAATTACTAAATGCATCAGGAACTTAGTTGGGGAAATGAGGATTATGATAGTCTTTGCTGCCAAATCCCATAGTTATTATAAGATATAGCAATATCTGACTCAATCCTGTCGGAGAGGGATATCGTTTCGTTTGGCGATTTGATTGGTTGCATTTGCTCTCGAGATAAATGCTTTCAAATGCTCGTGCCTGCACTTTCGCATATAATTAGTGCTGTGACATCTCTTCGAATCGTAAATCGCCATGTTATGCACGCAGTGTCCGCAAAAGTACCTTATGATTTAAGCTAGTTGTCAGGCTTGTATCTAGTCTAGCTTTGTACTGAGTACTGGCATACATATTTTTGTAATACATTATAATAATATATGGGCGTGTGTGTTCCTCCTTGATCCCTATATGAAGAGATGAACATAGTCTGTTTATGTCTTTCTTTTAGTGCGTTTATCTAAGCGTTAAGAGCGTTATCTTTGCTGTCATGACCAACATAGAAAAGCCGCGAAATATCGTTATCTCACGCAATGTATTTGCCGTGCTGCTGTTGTTAGTTGACATTGACAGTGTTCTAGAGTACTTCTTGGTCGAATCTGGGTCAGAGCTCCCGAGAAAGCAACTTGTTTTCATCCGGTACGTATTCGTCTGGAATTATTGCGATTACTAACAGGCCGCAGCCCGAATTTGCATCCGACATCGTCAACTTAATCCGAGGAAGATGATCTGGTAAACTCCTCACTTTTACCCCAGTGGTATGTCGAATTAGGTTCTGTGTTCGTCCCGTCTTGGCCGTTTCCGGGCAATGCGACCGACTGGTGGAGGTATCAGAGAGGTGACGGCGGATCACTGCCCGATTGCAGGGGTTACTCAGAGCCCGGCGCCGTTGCGGTGTCGCGGTACTTGCGACTGACTGGTGGAGGTATCAGAGAGGTGACGGCGGATCACTGCCCGATTGCAGGGGTTACTCAGAGCCCGGCGCCGTTGCGGTGTCGCGGTACTTGCGACCGACTGGTGGAGGTATCAGAGAGGTGACGGCGGATCACTGCCGGATTGCAGGGGTTACTCAGAGCCCGGCGCCGTTGCGGTGTCGCGGTACTTGTGTCCCAAGCCGTCTGAGCCGGTCTGAGCCGTCTGAGCGGTCCCTGGCCAACTGAGCCGCCGAGGACAGACCGTAACGGCGGGCGACAAGACGAGCGGCTTCAACGCCCTGTTTCATTCGCTGTGCTGTCCGGTGTAGTCGGTTCGCTCTTTGTCTTCTTTCCAATACTTCTCGGAACATATAATCGGCAACAAACATTTACTGTCCTTTCGCACAACAGCTTCTGTCGGACAAAGCTGTTTTCAAGAACTCATTCAATGATGGAATTTGCCTTAAAATCTGGAAGTAAACAGCGAACCCGTTTTGGCACACGTACATATTACGTTTGATATATTTTGCCGTATGCAGGTCAGTTCTTTTTACATCTACAACATCGATTTACGTCTGCCTCGTCTATTGGTGTCTATCCTTTCTATTCGCGTCCATCTGGTTTATTCACATCTACCCCTTCTATTTCAGAGCACCGCGTCCATGGCTATCCCATCATTCAAAGTCCGCGCCTTTTCCAGTGTGTCACGGCCACATTTGTTCCAATGGTCCACGTCCACGTCTATTCCAATGCACCACGTGCCCACATATACTCACCGTTACTCGGTCCACTGTGCAGCAGCGTCGGCCAGTCGTCACCCGACAACAGGCGTCATCCGTGCCCGGCGCAGAGGCGGCCAAGCTGTGGTATGCTGCCGTCAGGTGGTGCAGCCGACCCGGGAGCCGAGAATGTGGGTCCGCCGGGCCGGGAGCCGGCGGAGCAGACGGAGCAGACGGGGCGGGCGCCAGATGCGGCCGGTGGTGCCGGCGGATTCGGCGCGTGGCACAGATCCAGTGTGAACCCTGTCACCGCCGCCGCCTCCACCACCACCACCACCACCACCGCCACCACCACCACCACCACCGCCGCCGCCGCCGCCGCCAGCCAACTCCGTCAGCTGCAATACATGGCTTGTAACGGGCTGCAGCCGCGAGCGCCACTGTACCAAATGGCACGCGCCACGGCTGTAAAAAGCCGCCACCGAGCCGCCGCCGGGCTGCCGCCGGGCTGCCGTCGGGCTGCCGCCGGGCTGCCGTCGGGCTGCCGCCGGGCTGCCGCCGGGCTGCCGCCGGGCTGCCGTCGGGCTGCCGCCGGGCTGCCGTCGGGCTGCCGCCGGGCCGCCGCCGGGCTGCCGTCGGGCTGCCGCCGGGCTGCCGCCGGGCTGCCGTCGGGCTGCCGTCGGGCTGCCGTCGGGCTGCCGTCGGGCGACGCACACCAGCTGGCTGGGGCGTCCACTGTCCGGCGAGGGGACAGGCAGCGTCACCTACTCTGACAGAATGTGTCAGCCAGCTGCGTCACCTACCCTGACAGAATGTGCCAGCCAGCTGCGTCACCTACTCTGACAGAATGTGCCAGCCAGCAGCGTCACCTACCCTGACAGAATGTGTCAGCCAGCAGCGTCACCTACTCTGACAGAATGTGTCAGCCAGCAGCGTCACCTACTCTGACAGAATGTGCCAGCCAGCAGCGTCACCTACTCTGACAGAATGTGTCAGCCAGCAGCGTCACCTACTCTGACAGAATGTGTCAGCCAGCAGCGTCACCTACTCTGACAGAATGTGCCAGCCAGCAGCGTCACCTACCCTGACAGAATGTGTCAGCCAGCTGCGTCACCTACTCTGACAGAATGTGTCAGCCAGCAGCGTCACCTACCCTGACAGAATGTGTCAGCCAGCTGCGTCACCTACTCTGACAGAATGTGCCAGCCAGCAGCGTCACCTACTCTGACAGAATGTGTCAGCCAGCAGCGTCACCTACTCTGACAGAATGTGTCAGCCAGCAGCGTCACCTACTCTGACAGAATGTGTCAGCCAGCTGCGTCACCTACTCTGACAGAATGTGCCAGCCAGCAGCGTCACCTACTCTGACAGAATGTGTCAGCCAGCAGCGTCACCTACTCTGACAGAATGTGTCAGCCAGCTGCGTCACCTACTCTGACAGAATGTGCCAGCCAGCAGCGTCACCTACTCTGACAGAATGTGTCAGCCAGCAGCGTCACCTACTCTGACAGAATGTGTCAGCCAGCTGCGTCACATACTCTGACAGAATGTGCCAGCCAGCAGCGTCACCTACTCTGACAGAATGTGTCAGCCAGCAGCGTCACCTACTCTGACAGAATGTGCCAGCCAGCAGTGTCACCTACTCTGACAGAATGTGTCAGCCGGCAGCGTCACCTACTCTGACAGAATGTGTCAGCCAGCAGCGTCACCTACTCTGACAGAATGTGTCAGCCAGCTGCGTCACCTACTCTGACAGAATGTGCCAGCCAGCAGCGTCACCTACTCTGACAGAATGTGTCAGCCAGCTGCGTCACCTACTCTGACAGAATGTGCCAGCCAGCAGCGTCACCTACTCTGACAGAATGTGCCAGCCAGCAGCGTCACCTACTCTGACAGAATGTGTCAGCCAGCAGCGTCACCTACCCTGACAAAATGTGTCAGCCAGCAGCGTCACCTACTCTGACAGAATGTGTCAGCCAGCAGCGTCACCTACTCTGACAGAATGTGTCAGCCAGCAGCGTCACCTACTCTGACAGAATGTGTCAGCCAGCAGCGTCACCTACTCTGACAGAATGTGTCAGCCAGCAGCGTCACCTACTCTGACAGAATGTGTCAGCCAGCAGCGTCACCTACTCTGACAGAATGTGTCAGCCAGCAGCGTCACCTACTCTGACAGAATGTGTCAGCCAGCAGCGGAGCGGCAGGCAGCGTCACCTACTCTGACAGAATGTGTCAGCCAGCAGCGTCACCTACTCTGACAGAATGTGTCAGCCAGCAGCGCCACCTACTCTGACAGAATGTGTCAGCCATGGGCGCCATGTGACCTTCGTTGTCGGAGCGCCCCTAAACCCCAATCATCATCAATGTGTCAGCCAGCAGCGTTGCGGCTGTAGGCTGTCGGTCGGTGTTATATCCATTGTATCAGGTCAGGTCAGTAGCGCACCGTATGCTGTATCCAGACGGGGTGTTTTGTTGTTGGTGGGATGTATGGTGGACAGCTACGTGGTGTGGGTCAGCCATCTGTACGAGTAAGTGATAGGTGAGCTATCGGTGACTGGCGCGCCTTCCTAAAGCGGTTGGTATCAAACAGATTGGGCATTCCAGGACAGATCGAACAAAAAAAGTATAGAAATAACACCCTATATCTAAGATTTCGATAACACTATGTCTTGGGGGTTATCTGGGCCGTAAATTCACGCTGTGAAATTTGCAGCCTCGTCCTTCGAATAGTTTTCCAAGTTACAGCCTCAGGCAACTTTGCAATGTCGTGCAGAACTCTATTTTCAGCGGGCAATATCTCCCATCTAAGTCATGCTGGTCATACAAACTTGCATATCATCAGAATCATCACGAACCGTGGATTAAACACGGTAAAATTATCACTAAAGAATATCCAGTTCATTCTAGCTTGAGGTTGAGAACTATACGGTATAATTGTCACTAAACCAGGCACGTAGCCAAAGGGAGGGCGGCGGGGCGTCCCCCCCCCCTCCCTGGAGGCCAGGAGGGCCCTTTTTGGCGCGCGAGGGCCCTTTTCGGCGCGCGCAGCGCGCCGAAAAGGTTTTTAAAAAAACGACGAGACCGCGCGAAGCGCGGTATCATAGGCTCTTTACTACACGAAGCGTGGTCTTTAGAGAGTTTAGAGGACTTCAGAGGCCCTTTAGGGCCACCAGGGCCCTCTCTGAAAGACCAGAGGGCCCCTTGGACGTTCAAAAAAGCCCTGCGCATGTCAGAGGGGCCCCTGGCCAGACCGAAAGGGCTCCTGAGCGGGTTATAGGGCCCCCTGAGCACGTCGAATGGGCTCCCTGAACACGTCGAATGGGCCCCTAGCCAGCACAGAGGGGCCCCTGGGTAGGTTGAGAGGCCACTGAGCATGTCGACAGGGCGACAAAGCGACCAGCGCAGTCCTTTGCCAGGTCATAAGGGCCCCTGAGCAGGTTGGAGGGCCCCTGGACATACCAGAGG
The DNA here is from genome assembly GCA_036785665.1 of Chirona hameri. Classification (NCBI taxonomy): domain Eukaryota; kingdom Metazoa; phylum Arthropoda; class Thecostraca; order Balanomorpha; family Balanidae; genus Chirona; species Chirona hameri. Next base: position 141,098 of record JAXIVJ010000586.1, read on the forward strand.
GCCCCTGGGAAGTTAAGAGGGCCTCTGTGCAGGTCAGAGGGGCCCTGACCAGACCGAAAGGGCCCCTAGGTGGGTCAGAAGGGCCCCTGAACATGCCGAATGAGCCCCTAGCCAGCACGGAGGGGCCCTCGGAGCATGTCGCAAGGCGACAAAGCAGCCAGCGCAGTCCCTTGCTAGGTTGGAAGGGCCCCTTAGAAGGTTAAAGGGACCCTGGAGAGACCAGAGGGCCCCTGGAAAGTTAAAAGGGCCCCTGCGCAGATTGGAGGGTCCCTGACCAGACCGAAAGGACCCCTGGGCGGGTAAGAAGGACCCCTGAACATGCCGAAGTGGCCCCTGGCCAGCACGGAGGGGCTCCAGGGCAGGTCGGAGGGCCCCTTGAGCATGTCGGCAGGGCGACAAAGCAGCCAGCGCAGTCCGACCAGAAGAGTCGCTGGGCAGATCGGAGGGGAAAAACACCCCCTAACGAACTTTTGCAATAGCTTAAAAAAAACAATAGCGCTATCAACGTGAAAATTTTGGTACCTTCTCCTACATCAATTTTACGTCTTCTGTGCAAAAATTAAGCAATTTCCTTGATTGCTTTTCGAGATATAGCGAATTTAGTGACGTCACTACACACCAGTTTGACGGGAAAACAAAATCAGCTAAACTTTAACAGACCGTACAACGGCCATATTTTGAGAAAAATGCAATTAAATATAAAGCGTCAAAAGATAGCAAATGGCAAGGGGTACAAATGGCTATCTCGGATTTACGAAAATTGTGTTTTTTACCTTTGTAAAATTCCCCCCAAATCCAAATTTTCGAAGATATTAAAAACACCGGAATATATCTTGGAGAACCACATATGGGCAATTCCTTCATTTTTGCATCGAAGCAATCAATCGAAGGCTTTGTATGGGAAGTATGTCCATACACTCAAATAACTCGATTTTGACCTTCGACCTGACCGTGACCTGATCTGACCTCGATTTGAAACTTTCGAGTAGGCTGCGTCTCATTGAGAGCTTTGGAATGCCGCCTTGCGCGTCTCGCTCCCAGTCAATGGCGTTCGGCTGAGACCCCAGTCAAGAGCGGGTTGACAATGTTTGAGCATCTGTGAATCAGATCTGAGTATCTATCTGTGTATCTTAACATCAGTGTCACTGACACTGTCTCGAGTATAAAATAGAGGGAAATCATCACCCAGACCACAAAATCGCCGTTTTGTGAGATCCTCTCTGCATTACAGTTGGTTTACGACTCGTGGTTCCTGTGCCGGTAACGGTGGCTGGGCGGCGGCGATGCTTGCCGACATTTCGTTACAGAGTGGAGCGGCATCGAAAGACGAATGTGTCCAGACTGTGCACGACTGAGTCTCCTTCCGCGCTGAGTCGTTGTGTTGACACGTCGTTAGTGATCGCCCGCGCATTGTGGGATATCCAGTGTTGGCTTAAAATAATATTGCGGGACACACTGTGTTAAAATGTTCCAGAAAATGATCGTAAGGGTTTAATTGACCGGAACAGGGAATGGAACAAGGAAACTGCGAAACAAGGAATGAAATAGACGATCAGTTGGATCGATGGTCGCATTGGCAACAAAAGGTCGTATGGCAAAATGGTAGGCTGAAAGAATACCAGGGATTATTGTTATTATACAAGATGCTGGTAAGTGCGAAGCTTGGTATTGCCAACTTGTCTTAACCCGCCATTGGCAGGGGGGGGGGGGGGGGGGGGGGTCGGGTCACCCCCCCCCCGCTCCTGACGAACTTTCGCAATAGCTAAAAATCAATAGCGCTATCGACGTGAAACTTCAGGTATCTTCTTCTACATCAAGTCTACGTCTTCTGTGCAAAAATGAAGCAATTTCGTCTACCAAAAATCGAGATATAGCGAATATAGTGACGTCACTACACACGAGTTTGACCCAAAAATCAGCTAAACTTTACCAGACGGTACAAATGCCATATTTTGAGCAAAATGCAGTACAAAAACATCAAAATATAGCAAATGGCAAGTGCTACCAAATGGATATTTCGGAATTTTCAAAATTTTGTTTTTTGATCCCCGAAAATAAAATTAAAAACTTTTTTTGGGGACAAATGCCCTCAAAATCAAAATTTTCAAACATTAAACAAACGGAATATTTGTTGGAGAACCACATGTGGACAATATCCAAACCAAATGTAAAAACAATATATTTATTGTTGACTGACTTATGGCTCCCTAAGTATGAGTAACTCATGACGTCATATTTTGAAATTGCGTTTTTTTTTGCTTTTACTGACCAGACCCAGACCAATAAATGCCAGCACTGTATTTCGGAGACAAAACTGGTCTAGAAACATGCCTCTTTTATTTATATTTATCAATTTCAAATTTTGACCTTATGTGACCTGACCTTGACCTGATATGGAGTCAGGTTGTGAAAATGGCTGTTACTATCGAATTATGCGTATAAAATAACCCATAAAACATTTGTCACATGGCTTTCGTAGACTTCTTGCCAACAGTGACCTGACCTTGACCTCTGCTTACAATTTCACTTTCGCTTATGCGGGAGATGCATTATACCTTTGAAGAGCACTGTGTGCGATAATAGTCGCAATATAAGGCTTAGGTTGGAAAGTATGGCCCATAAACTCAAATACTTCAATTTTGACCTTTGACCTAACCGTGACCTGACATGTGACCTGATTTTGACAATTTCGCGTATGCTTTAGATGCGTCTCATTGAGAGCTTACGAATGCCGCATTGTACGTCTTGCTGCGATCATTGGTTCGGAAGATAACCAGGGGGGTGAAAATGCCCCCCCCCCCCTCCTCCTCCTCCCCCAGCCAATGGAAGGTGGCTGGAGACCCCAGCCAATGCCGGGTTAAGATCTTTTTATCATTAAGAGCCCCTAGCTGAAGAATCATGCGATTTGTTGATTTATGTCTTGTACTCTGTTTGCACTTGCTCGTTTTGCAATTCAACAACACCTCGTCCATTGATGTAATGACTGATATACATATCGTGTCTTGTCACAGGGACCAACACCTCATCCCTGACACTTGGACTACTACCACTCTCAGCCCCGCCCCGCCCCGCCCCGCCCCGCCCCGCCCCGCCCCGCCCCGCTCCGCCCCGCCCGCCCCGCCCCGGTTCGCGCCGCCGGACTGTAAGCGCCCTGGAGAGTGCAGAGGTGACTGGTGCCTACCGTGACCGGCCGGAACAACACCGCTCCTCTCTACCACCGCCTCCGCCGCCACCGCCACCGCCACCGCCGTCGGGCGGTAGATGAGGTGCTTCCTACGCCACAAGCGGCCTGACTCCGATCCGACACGCCGGCCCGGGATCAGTTGGTTCCGGCCGGGTCGTTTTATGCCGGCCAGGCTGACGGAGTGTCGGGTTAATGGCTGTCAATGGCTGACGACTGACGGCGTCAGCGGCGGCGGCGGCGGCGGCGGGGCAGACGGAGTTATTCGTGCTCGGCCGCGGCACCGTGATGGTATGGCGGTACGGCACGGTACGGCACGGTACGGCACGGTACGATACGGCACGGCACGGCACGGCACGGCACGGCACGGCACGGCACGGCACGGCACGGCACGGCACGGCACGGTACGGTACGGTACGGTACGGTACGGCACGGTATACGGCACGGTACGATGCGGCACGGTACGGCACGGTACGGCACGGTACGGCACGATACGGCACGGTACGGCACGGTACGGCACGGTACGGCACGGTACGGCACGATACGGTACGGCACGGTACGGCACGGTACGGCACGGTACGGCACGGTACGGCACGGTACGGCACGGCACGGTACGGCACGGTACGGCACGGCACGGTACGGCACGGTACGGCACGGTACGGCACGGTACGGCACGGTACGGCACGGTACGGCACGGTACGATACGGCACGGCACGGCACGGCACGGCACGGCACGGCACGGCACGGTACGGTACGGTACGGTACGGCACGGTACGGCACGGCACGGTACGGCACGATACGGCACGGCACGGCACGGCACGGCACGGCACGGTACGGTACGGTACGGTACGGTACGGTACGGTACGGTACGGTACGGTACGGTATACGGCACGGTATACGGCACGGTATACGACACGGCACGGCACGGCACGGTACGGCACGGCACGGCACGGCACGGCACGGTACGGTACGGTACGGTACGGTACGGTACGGTACGGTACGGTACGGTACGGTATACGGCACGGTATACAAGGCGGCCGGTAACCTGCAGCACGCAGCGCGGTGATGTGGCTGTGGCCTGTTGTTTCCGTTCGGTGGCTTTATCTGCAGTGGTGACATGTGGTGACACCACCTCCTCCTATCGTAGTATCCGTCCGGGAGTCGTCTTGAGATCGAGTGGTGGGCACTGGCGGCAGTCAGGTAGTACTGGTGCTTGTGTGCTTCCATTGGCGGGCACTGGCGGATCCAGGGGGGGGGGGGGGGAGGGGCTAAAGCCCCCCCCCCCCATCCCAAGCTCGACAGGGGCGGCAATAGAAATTAGCCCCCCCCCCCCCTTCCGTTGAAACTGGAGATGAAAAAATGGGTAGCTACTGCCTGCGAAAAAAATAACTTCTTGCGAAAGAAGTATTGTTTTGTTTTGCCTCGCTCGTGTTTCCTCTATTTTGTAGCATTTTGGTAGCAGTAGGGATAGGGAAAGTGGCACGTCTGACGCTATTTTGGAGTGATTCACAACCAACGTAAGTTATAATTTTTCCACGCAGCGTCACAGCCTTTAGTCTCCTGCTGCCTGCTCGGTGGCAGAGGAGCGCGTGAGTGAATTTCCTTGTATCACTGGCGGATCCAGGAGGGAGAGGGGGAGTGGGGGCTCCGGGGCAAAAGCCCCCATTCCAAGCTCGACAGGGGCGGCAATATTATTTAGCCCTCCCCCCAAAAAAAAATCCGCTGAAACTGGCGATGAAAAATGGGTCCTGCCTGCGATAAAAAACTTCTTGCGAAATAAATAAATAAATTTTTGCCTCGTTCATTTTTCCGCTATTTGGTAGCATTTTGGTAGCAGTAGGGATAGGAAAAGTGGCGCGTCTGACCACTGGCGGATCCAGGGGACGGCGGCAGGGGCAAAAGCCTCCCCATCCCACGCTCGACAGGGGTGGCAATAGAAATTAGCCCCCTTCAAAATCCGCTGGAAATGGCGATGAAATATAACCTTTTGCGACAATAATTTGTTTTTTCCTCGCTCGTGTTTCCTCTATTTTGAAGCATTTTGGTAGCAGGAGGGAAAGTGGCGCGTGCATATTTGGAAATGTCGAATACAAAATCCAGACCCATCATACTTAAGTAGCCATAAATCAACCAAAACTAAAGATTTTGCTTTGAAATTCGGTGTGGGTATTGTCTATACTTCGTTATCCAATATATATTCCGGTTTTTGAACATGTTTGGAAATGTTAATTTGGTGTTTTTTTTTCTCCAATTTGTTTTTCTTCATAAAATCATATAAAATTTCAAATCATATGAAAAGGCCGAAATATATATTGTAGAGCCAAGTATGGACGATGCCCAAGCCAAATGTCAAAGTAATATCTTGAGCGTTGACTGACTTATGACTCCCTAAGCAGCGGCGTACGCAGAAATTCACAAAGGACCAGGTCATTGCCTTGAGGGGCGCCACCCGATCGACAGGACCGCCACCGATATTGGCGAAATTTTGCAGGGGGGGGGGGGGGCGCCTCTCCTTCCGCACTGTGTGGAAGGAGAGTCACTGGCCGGAGGGGCACCGTCACTCGCCAAAGAGGGGCGTCGTCACTCGCTGGAGGGGCGCCGTCACTAGCCGGAGATGCGCCGTCACTGGCCGGAGGGGCGTGGTCACTGGCCGGAGGGGCGCTGTCACGGGCCAGAGAGGCGCCGTCTATGGCAGGGGACGCCCTCACTGGCCGTGGGCACCGTCACTGGCCACAGGAGTGCCGTCACTGGCCGGGAGAGCGTCCTCACTGGCGGGAGTGGCACCGTCACTGGCCAGAGGGGCGTCGTGACTGATCGGAGGGGCGCCAGCTTTGCATGGGCGCCTCAGGTCCAAAGGACCAGGTCATGACCTGCATGACCTGATAGTTGATACTCGGTACGTCACTGTCCCTAAGTATGATGGGCCTTGACTTTATATTCGACATTTCCAAAGATACGTGGCGGGTCTGGCGCTATTTTCGATCTGGAGCGATTCCTGCAACCAACGTAAGTTAAAAAATGTCGCGTTTTGACGCCAAAGTTTATAGCGCTGAATAGCGTGCGTGGAACACATTTCGACAGTATTTGAGAAATTGTGACTGGGACTTGGGTATCGTTGTTTTCCTTTTCCCCTGTAAACATGTAGCCAAATTTAATTCACACTTTGTGAATTTGTGCGTAAAGTTAATATTTTTCATTGTCAAGTTTTGTTTTAATTACTATAGCTTCGGATGGCTACTTTGACCTCAGGTCATATCCAGACTCGAGTAATTTCAGGTACCAATTTTAAATCTGACACCAATTTTGCACAATGCTTGGGTAATTATCCCGGTGCATTTTATGGGTGCTATGAGTAGAGGTCTCACACTTTTTAGCATTTCCAACTAGTCAAGATCAGACTCAGCACGAACTCAGCTACAAAAAAAATGTTTGAAAGCGACAGAAGAGGTAAAATTGGGTTTGTCTGTTTTTACCATTGGCGAATCCAGATGAGTGGGGGCATTAGGGGAAAATGCCCCCCCCCCTCCATCCACAGGAGCATAGAAGGCATGCACTACAAGGATGCCCCCGTCCCGCGTGTTCCTGCATTGGCTGTAAGAAGTGATAATTAATTACTTTCTCTTTGAGAACCCGACACCACTACCCCCCCCCCCCCCGCTCAACGATTTTCCGCGTTGACGAGCCGACTCCACCCCCCCCCCCCCCCCCCGCTCAACGATTTTTCGCGTTGACGACCCGACTCCACCCCCCCCCCCACCCCGTCAACAACTTTTCTCTGCTGAAGCGGAGCGAAATTTTAGCCCCCCCATTCTCGGACCCTAGATCCGCCAGTGTTGGCGGGTGGTGTTAGCTGCTGGTGATGAGTAGTACGTGTCGCAGATCTGCCAGCCCCGGCGGATCTGCCAGCCCCGGCAGATCTGCCAGCCCCGGCAGATCTGCCAGCCCCGGCGGATCTGCCAGCCCCGGCGGATCTGCCAGCCCCGGCGGATCTGCCAGCCCCGGCAGATCTGCCAGCCCCGGCAGATCTGCCAGCCCCGGCGGATCTGCCAGCCCCGGCGGATCTGCCAGCCCCGGCGGATCTGCCAGCCCCGGCAGATCTGCCAGCCCCGGCAGATCTGCCAGCCCCGGCGGATCTGCCAGCCCCGGCGGATCTGCCAGCCCCGGCGGATCTGCAGCCCCGGCGGATCTGCCAGCCCCGGCAGATCTGCCAGCCCCGGCAGATCTGCCAGCCCCGGCGGATCTGCCAGCCCCGGCGGATCTGCCAGCCCCGGCAGATCTGCCAGCCCCGGCGGATGGCTGGAGCTCGACCAATTATTATTATATATACTCGAGCTCGACCACTCGAGTAATTTCAGGTACCAATTTTAAATCTGACACCAATTTTGCACAATGCTTGGGTAATTATCCCGGTGCATTTTATGGGTGCTATGAGTAGAGGTCTCACACTTTTTAGCATTTCCAACTAGTCAAGATCAGACTCAGCACGAACTCAGCTACAAAAAAAATGTTTGAAAGCGACAGAAGAGGTAAAATTGGGTTTGTCTGTTTTTACCATTGGCGAATCCAGATGAGTGGGGGCATTAGGGGAAAATGCCCCCCCCCCCCCCTCCATCCACAGGAGCATAGAAGGCATGCACTACAAGGATGCCCCCGTCCCGCGTGTTCCTGCATTGGCTGTAAGAAGTGATAATTAATTACTTTCTCTTTGAGAACCCGACACCACTAACCCCCCCCCCCCCCGCTCAACGATTTTCCGCGTTGACGAGCCGACTCCACCCCCCCCCCCCGCTCAACGATTTTTCGCGTTGACGACCCGACTCCACCCCCCCCCCCCCACCCCGTCAACAACTTTTCTCTGCTGAAGCGGAGCGAAATTTTAGCCCCCCCATTCTCGGACCCTAGATCCGCCAGTGTTGGCGGGTGGTGTTAGCTGCTGGTGATGAGTAGTACGTGTCGCAGATCTGCCAGCCCCGGCGGATCTGCCAGCCCCGGCAGATCTGCCAGCCCCGGCAGATCTGCCAGCCCCGGCGGATCTGCCAGCCCCGGCGGATCTGCCAGCCCCGGCGGATCTGCCAGCCCCGGCAGATCTGCCAGCCCCGGCAGATCTGCCAGCCCCGGCGGATCTGCCAGCCCCGGCGGATCTGCCAGCCCCGGCGGATCTGCCAGCCCCGGCAGATCTGCCAGCCCCGGCAGATCTGCCAGCCCCGGCGGATCTGCCAGCCCCGGCGGATCTGCCAGCCCCGGCGGATCTGCAGCCCCGGCGGATCTGCCAGCCCCGGCAGATCTGCCAGCCCCGGCAGATCTGCCAGCCCCGGCGGATCTGCCAGCCCCGGCGGATCTGCCAGCCCCGGCAGATCTGCCAGCCCCGGCGGATGGCTGGAGCTCGACCGGCTGCTCCGCCACCAGGGGCGGATCCAGGGGGGGGGGGCAAGGGGCCATGCCCCCCCCCCCCCAAAGGTCCTGAAACTATGATTTGCCCCCCCAAACGGCCCGACGTACAGTTGTAAAAAATTGCCTTTGCAGCAGTCAAAATCCAGCTATCGACAGTGAAAAACTTGAAAATTTCGCGCCGCTTCGCGGCATGCCACAAAATTCGCAATTGCTTATACAAATTTTTACAAATGACAAATCAATTAATTAAGTGTCTGGCAGAGGCTCTCCTTGGCGGTACCTAATTGCTAGCCCCAGGGCCTACTCCCTTCATAAAATATTAAAGCGGGCTACATGTTTAGCTAGTCGGCCGAGTTCCGAAAAAAGGCGACGCGAACGCAAAGACGCGGACATCGGCTCTCGGAAGCTCCTCCAGCGGTGCCCAACTTGCTGGGCCGAAGAGCTAATAGTGGCACCAGGCCAGGACCATCTCCCCAAGCCATCTCGACCCAAGCCATCTCGCCCCAGGCTCCTCCAGATCCACAAGGACCATTTATGCGCGGAAAAGTCGTTCTGCCTCTTGCTGCTTTTAAACCGTTTGCACCAGTTGTTTGTTACAGTTCGGTACATATGTATACAGTTATTATCAAATTTACTATTGAGCACCGACTGCCACCGGTCATCGTTATTTACTATCCGAGGAATATGTATATGGAAAACTACCTTAAAGGAAACAGTTCACCTTCAACATGGGTTTTTTAACTGAAATAGCAGTTTTGTAGCCCGTGTTGAGAAATCCCTATCTGCAACTGTTCTTGTCTGAAAAGACTCTCCAGCCGAAGATATTTGACTTTTTGGCGAAGAAATGCGGCGCATATATGATATACCGTACCATCTGAAAGTGCCAGCACTGCATGGAGCATGCTCAGACCAATAACGCGCACCATAAACTTAATAATTTACGACCTTCTGTCCTGAATTGGCGCGATGTAGGACCATTTTTGAAAAGAAAAAAGAAACTGTATTAAAAAATATAATACAATCCTGTTCTGATAAATTTTCCGAAGGTGAACTATTTCCTTTAATTTCAATATTTTTGCATCATACCGAGATGTGCAACCAGGAATAGGGGTTACCTGAGGCTTGGCTCCACTCACAGTCTGGTTCCAATATTAAAATTTCGTTTTCCACGCCCTAAAATAAAAATAAAATGACGCCACTTCGCGGGGTCACATCGGTGGCCATCGTCATAACGAAGCCATCGTCTTCGGTTCGTTGTAACGGTGAATTGAATGAGTAGCATTTTTAGCTTCTTATCCTCTACGTTCAGTCCTCGCGGTTCAGTCGTATGGTAGGATAAGACCAGGAACGTAGGAACGTCACGAAAAGTGTGGTGTGGTGGGGGGGGGGGGCAGTGCAACTGTGATCTCGTTTTGAGAGTACCCCAGCCCCCCTATGGAATATTTCTTTGCAGATTTGGGCTGTTCTCGTCTTAGCGAACCTTTTGCCATGAAACACTTTACTCACCAAGCAAAAATGAAGATTTTAGCCCAAAAAAATGGCCGGGAAGTGAGGGGGCCATGGCCCCCGCCCCTTGTTCCTACGCCTATGGATAAGACAGACGTATTTTTAAGGCTCGATCAAAATTGTAAATTTTGGCGCAGTTGGACGATATTTGCAGCTTATTTATATACTGGCAGTAAGCTAATATAGTGAATAACTTAAATATGTTATCTTTATTGGTGCACTTTATTTGGATAAGAAGAAATACGGTGCTATATTTTCATTATTTTCAGCATTTTTTATCTCTTTGGATCGAATTTTCAAGCAAGCAAGTCATAATTTTCTGGCTTGAATTTTCGTTTCGCGCGCCAAGAACCTCGAGACTTCTGAAAGAACTTCTATACAATGAGATACCGAAAAACAAGTGCCGTAGAAATGGTGAAAATTAATTTCAAACCACCTGTGACTTCATGCGACAAGATGTTTACCAATGCTGACAGCTGAAGTATTGTCTTTGCTAATGAGAGAGAAAATGCAGTATCGAAGACACAACGAAACGAAACTCATGCTATCATCGCCCTTCTATACGTTGTGCTGTAATCTGTGAATTTTACACTGTTCCTTGTCATTTCCTTTTCTGTTTCAACCTGTCTGTTGAGCAGCGCAGCGCCCAGCTGGCAGCAGCGCGCCACATACATGCCATTGTTCTTTATCCGCCTAAACGCACTCATAACGACGGGCTCTGAAAAGCCATGGGTTTACTGTGGATGTTCCCGAATACAATCTATCAATCTAATCTATCTATCTACAAGACCCATATTTCTGGGTTTTATCAGGCAACCCGTAAAATTTCAATATTTTTCAATATTTTGTTTTGCATCATACCGAGATGTGCAACCAGGAATAGGGGTTACCTGAGGCTTGGCTACACTCACGGTCTGGTTCCAATATTACAATTTCGTTTTCCACGACCTAAAATTAACATTTTCACGCCGCTTCGCGGCGTCACATCGGTGGCCATCGTCTTACGAAGCCATCGTCATCGTCTTTGGTTCGTTGTAATGGTGAATTAAATTAATAGCATTTGTAGCTTCTTATCCTTTACAAGGCCCATATTTCTGGGTTTTATCAGGCAAACCCGTAAAATTTCGCGCCGCTTCGCGGCGCTAAATAACGAGTACTTACCATAACATGACAATTACATTAAAATGCTGCAAAGGCTTATATACACGCATACCATTGGGAGTAATTTTGTTTCGTCATTTCAGCGGACCCTCCACAAAAAGAAATCGGGGACGCCCCTGCCTACCCCCGCTCAACAACTTTTTGGAAATACGCCACTGGATTTCCCCCCCCCCCCCCCCTAAAAAAAACACGGCTAGATCCGCCCCTGTCCGCCACCGCAGGGGTCAGTAGGGTCAGTACCTCGCCACCGCAATGGTGCTCAGGGAGCAGGCCGCAGGGGTATACTGAGCACGTGCTGACCGGCCGCTCCGCCACCGCAGGGGTCAGTAGGGTCAGTACCTCACCACCGCAATGGTGCTCAGGGAGCATGCCGCAGGGGTATACTGAGCACGTGCTGACCGGCCGCTCCGCCACCGCAGGGGTCAGTAAGGTCAGTACCTCACCACCGCAATGGTGCTCAGGGAGCAGGCCGCAGGGGTATACTGAGCACGTGCTGACCGGCCGCTCCGCCACCGCAGGGGTCAGTAGGGTCAGTACCTCACCACCGCAATGGTGCTCAGGGAGCATGGCTATACTGAACACGTGCTGACGATGTGAGAGGTCACGAGAGGTCAGAATTCATCACAAACCTGATCACTGGGTGGTGGTGTTCAGAAGTGGTCAGCAGCCAGTGGGTGTCCTCGTTCGCATTCCTGTCCGGTTTTGACAAAGCGTTAAATTATGATGATCATATGCGTGTGAAAACTAATGGACTGTTGATTTACATTTAGATGGCGCATTTACGTTCTAGACATCAGATACGGCTGAACCATGGAAGGCACGAGTAGAATATCCGATACGGGAGTGTTAGTGTGAAGGCTTCTGTTATTGCATGTTTGTGCCTTCTTCCATCAGATAAATGTTAAACTCGCTTCGAAGTGTCGAACGACTTCAATACAGAAGAGTAAGATGGGCGGATGGGATGGCGGAGCTTCGTAAGCTGCGTGTTAGCTGAAATGTAGGTATAAATCCACTTCTGTTTCACCTTTGTTCTGTTCTGTTCAGGGAATGCTTCACCTTTGTGTTATTTTTTAACTGAGATAGCCATTATCTTTGGCCGTTATTGAAATGTCGAAAATACTAAGGTCATTTTCCCAAAAACTTAGCCGTTTTAAGCAATTTAATTTATAGTTTGCAAAATGGGGTCTAGGCTAGTGCCACCGCTGATTGGCTGACAGCCACTTTTTCAGCCAATCCCACTGTCAGCCAATCAGCGCGGTCTATAGCTCAATAATAACGTCATTTGCCCAAAACTAAAAACTTAATTTGTATAAAGTTAGTGACTTTTCGAGTGAAAAAAAATATAACCAGCGTTTTCAGCAGCACTTACTTCATATTTTCTTCTACAACCAGCGTATATTTGACAACTTTCAGAAAGGTGAAACATTCCGCCGCGCTGCCCCTCACGTAGCGTTGTTGGTTCGAAGGCGGCGATTTAGCTCCCTATATGACAAATCGTGTATATCTGAGAGATTTGACCGGAACATAACAAACAGTTGATATCGTATGTATATTTGGTACATTTGCCACTGAAACGTTCTTACAATGTCTCGCAGTTCAGACTTCAGTCGAGACAGAAACTGGGCTACTTGCCGTTCTCTTGTCATGTGAAAAGCTAATCGTTCCCTAAACTGCAATTTACATTGTACCTTGATTGTTACTGATGCTTCAGCAGTTTTCCATAATGCATTTCCACATTTGAACTCTGATATACATCAATATGTGCTGAATATAAAAAACATAAATAACAATCAATAACAACCTCTCCGCCATCCATCCGTCTAAACAGAAGGGGTAAATGCTCTCTGACGTCATCACGGAACGGACGTCGGAGCTAGCGATAAATTCGGTTAACATGCCACGACCCACTCCACACATCACATGGTATAACAGCTCACAGTAATTAGCTCATGGTGCTCATGGTGCTCAGAGGCTCAGTGACAAAACAACAAAACAACGGGGACAACAAAGCACAACGACGGCGTCACAAAGTATGTAGCAGACACGGTTATCATCCACGTCACGTTATCATCCCAGCCACACAGCACGCCCAACATATTTTGATAGTGGTCACTGGTCACACGTGGTTGCTGGTCGGTCACATTTCTGTTCTTAGTCGGAGCAGGTTGTAAGGTCTGAGTGCCGAAAGCGACACTCGACTCCAGGCAGAGCGCGCTCTCATGGGTCGGAGAGCCGAGCGAGTGAGCCGCCTCAGGGCAGGTAACCGAGCGAGGTCTCGATGTTTTGATCCGAATAGCCATGTCTGGAGCGGGCCGTGGTAGAGCCGCTGACGTTCTGCATGCTGCTGTAGGCATCGTCTTCGCTCTCCGTCCCGAGCAAGTCGGTCGTCTGGTTCAGCTTCAGCCCGGAGAACATGGCCGCGATCTCGGTCGTCTTCTTCATCGAGATGGCGTCGCCGCCGTCGCGCGCCGCCGGCCGCTGCGACGCCCCGCGGTACACGATCTTACCGGACGGGTCTGCGGCGGACACGAGCAGGAACCGGCCCCCGGAGCCGGTGCTGCGGCTCGATCTGTTCGATGTCGTAGAGAGCGATGATGTGGAGCTCATCCGGTTGAAGATGAAGCCGTTGGCTGACTGTTGCAGGTTGTCGATGCTGACGCTCTTGCGGTCGGGCCGGGTGGCAGGAGGTGGGCGTGGCGCGCTGCCGTCGCTGTCAAGGCTGAGCGCCAGGCTGCGGCTGCGGCGGCGCGCCAGCAGCGCCTCGTCGGCGTACTCGGGTCCGCCGCCCTTGTCTCTCATCACGCCCGTGGAGCTGGTGAGGAGCGAGCTGGAGCTGCGGCCGCGGCGCAGCACTGCCGAGTCGCCGCGAGACGAGGCGCCACTCTGTAGCGAGACTGCGGCGTTCTTCTGCCAGGCGGTGGACGGCGAGTCGGCGCGCGAGAGGTTCCCGAGCGAGCCGTATTCGCGTCGCCGGCCGCGGCCCAGCGTCGAGCGCGCGCCGCTGTCGGTTGTCTCGCTCTCCGAGTCCAGCTTGATCTGGTACACCCTGAGGCCGCTCTTGCTGACGCGCTTCAGCGAGCAGTAGCACTTCTCGCTCTCGGCGCAGCTCTCCGTGTCGCAGGCGCACGGAAGGTCGTACGTCGACTTGGCCTTGGTCAGGCCGCTGGCGGCGCGCGGCAGCGTGCAGTAGCACTTGCTCGAGTACACTGACTCCGAGTCGTCGCAGCCGCAGTCGCATGGCGGCTCGGCCGGCGGCGGCACGCGGTGCGCGCACGGCCGCATTGGCGTATTGAGCACGGCCCGCGAGCCCCCGGAGGAGGACGGGGAGGAGAGTCGCGATACGGCCGACTTGGCGTCCGTTCCGGAACTGCCCCGCTCGCTGTTCCCTCGCGTCGCCGTCGCCTTCTTCTCCGGAGCGCCGCGCGCGTTGTACAGCTTCTTGAGAGGTGTGCGCTCGCGGAGGTAGGTAGACGGTGACTGGAAGCTGCCAGAGCGTGAGCTGAAGCGTGAGAACGACTTCTTGGTGGCCTTGAGCACGCTGCTGATGGTGTTTCCGTCTGTGTCACTCTCACCCACCGACGACAGCTTCTTGGTCTGCTTCTTCATGATGTGCTTGCTGCGCTGGTACATCTCATCCTTGCTAAGCGTCAGGGCTAGACGGAGGAGGAGTTCACGATGTTCCGGCCGCAGGTCGCTGAAGGACATGCCTCCCGGGTTCACCACCTGTCGCAGCACATCATCCACTGTGCGGATGCCATCGCGCGCCTGGATTTGTGCCAGCAGCTGCTTGATATCAACCCGTCCGTGCAGCTCTGCGAAGCTGCGGCTGCGCGGCAGCCTGTCGCCTTGGCCAGTCGTCTCCAGCTGCACGCCGTGCCGGTCCGAGGCGGAGCGAGTCAGGCGCCGGCTGCGCCGCGTGCTGGCCGCCCGGCTCGCGATGCGGCCCCGCTCCGACGAGCTGCGGCTGCTGTGCTCTGACGAGCCGTGGCTGTTGCGCGCGCGGCTGCGGCTGCGGCTCGGCGAGCGCACCGTCGAGCGCACCGTCGAGTCGCGCGCCGAGACGCGGCCGCTCTGCGAGCGCCGTCGGTCGTCGGAGGCCGGCTCACGCCGCGAGGTGTCGGGGGGCGCCGGGGCGCGGCGCCGCCGCGGCGGCCGGCGGGGCACGTCCGACTCGTCTGCCGCCATGTCGGCGCTCGAGTTGCTGCCGTTCGAGGTGTCGAGGCGCGGCGAGCCAGCCGCCGGCTCCGAGCGCATGCTGGACAGCAGCGCCTGGTAAAGATTCGCCGCGATCACGATGGCGTCCTCAGGCGCGCTGCACACGAAGCCATGACACTCGAGCGTCTTCACCAGGCCAGGCTTGCGCATCACGCAGGCGAACACTGGAGGGTGGCTGACGCCGAGTGCCTCCGACGCCAGCTCCGGCGCCAGCTCGTTGTAGAGCGTGAACTTCGCCTGGCTCTCGGGGTCACAGATGAGAGGCAGAAAGGCAAACCTAAGCTCCGGCTGGCCGGACGGGCCTGTCTGCCGCTTGGCTACGAACTTGACAGCCGCCCAGACGGCGATCGTCTGAAAGGGGTTGAACACTTCTTGCACCCCGCGGTGCAGCTCGCGCACGTACTGTACTTTGACTCCGGTGTCTGTGATCTCGAGTGTGCCCGGTAGCGGCGTCTTCCCCCGCTTCTGCTGCACCCGGTACTCCATGTAGAGTCGGTTCAGCGGGAACTGCAGGTCCTCCAACCTCGTGGCTCGGTCCTCTATCCCCAGTGCGCCCAGGTAGTCCACCTTGAAGCGGACCCCGCTGGCCGCCGCGGGCCGGATGGACTCGGGCCTCTGTTCCGCCGGCGCCGGCAGTCGTACCACCGGCTCCTCGATGGCTGGCGGCAGCGCGGGCGGCTGCTCTACGGCCGGCGGCGGCGGCTGCGGCGCGGCCAACCTCACCGGCTCCGGCGCCCGGCCCGCAGCCGGCTCACGCTGAACGGCCGGCTTCTGCTGAGACGTGCCGCCAGAGAACATCTTCTCGATCTGCGCCTGGACGGCGGAGCGGACCTCGTGAAACTGCTGACTGCGGCCCTCGGGGGCCAGCTCCATCACTTCGTAGTCACTGTTACTGGCGGCGGCCGCGTCGGAGCTGCCGGCGGTCGAGCTGGCGGCGCGCGTGTCGTGGAACAGCGAGTCGATGCGCCGTTTGTAGATGGACTCGGCCGTGCTGGCGTCAGAGTAGGTGCTCGAGGAGTCCACGTCCAGCCGGAAGCTGTAGCCGTCCGTTGACGTGGCGTTCCTCATCATCTTCGTGGGGCGGCACCGTCGGCATCAGCCCCAGTCCTCAGCAGAACCCGGAGACAGGTAGTTCGTGGGGCGGCACCGTCGGCATCGGCCCCAGTCCTCAGCAGAACCCGGAGAGAGAGGTAGTTCGTCGGGCGCTTTCCGGTCTCTTCAGTCACCGGTCTCGGCCGATGCCTGCGGAAATGGAATATAACCGTTAGTTTGTAAATATTCATCGTTGCACGATTATACCAGATTAGGTGTAAGATGTTCGATTGGTTGGCGAGCATTTCCGATCTTGCACCGCTATTTTATTGTACGGCACTGGCAGAATACATGTGACTTCAGTCGGTTATTCTGAATATAGATGGTACCGTCGTGCTTATTTATAGGCGAGGACGCCTTCACTCGGTTACTCTGAATATAGGTACTGCTGTGCGTATGTATATGCGAGTACTATATCAGGCACTCGCGTCTGCTTTTCTTTTTCGACTTCATCACAAATTGTTTGAAGCTGGAAGTTTTAAATGCGGTTTGCAATCAATCAAACTATGGCGATGACCCTATTTCCATGGGCAGTTTAATTAAACTGGTTTAAAACGGATAGCTTAAAACGGATGAGTTGGTTTCCGGCCATGTAAGTGGGCATATCTCGCCAGCAATCATCGAGTACGAGAGGAGGCGTGTAATCTTGGCAGGCTGGCGAGATATGCCCACTTATATGGCCGGAAACCAACTAATCCGTTTTAAACCAGTCTAAACTGCCCAGTGCCCATGGAAATAGCGTCTATGCATATCGATATATCCTTTCCGGTGATTTCATCTCCTTCGCCACCACCCTCCGAAAGGGGTATCGCCCGCAATCATCGGCCAGTATGCTACTTCCAGATCGCCGTTCTTCGGTCATTAACCCGTAACCGGCGCATGAATGTCCCTGCTTAAAGTACGACATCGCCAACGAGCTCCTTAACTTCGGACATTTCCCGTCGTTTTCACGCGGTGTGAGCCGTCGTCGGTGCGTTGCGCGGTGGCCGTGTTTCACCTGCAGCGCCTGGGAACGGAGCGGCCAGGCCCACACACAGTCCTCTCATGCGGAGCGCCTGCTGTTCCACTCGGCAGGCCGCCGCTGCTTTGCAAACACCTAATGATGATGGATCGCCGCGCTCTCTGCGACGTCAGCGGAGGCGTGGTGGTGGCGGCGGGGCTGCGGTGCGGGAGAGAGGACGCAGCGCTGGTGGACGCTCGGCCAGCCAGCCAGCCAGCCAGCCAGCAGACCGGCTGACCGCCTCGATCCACTTTCGTTCAGGCGTCGCTGGGATATGGGCCGCGGGCGGCGCGTCGGGCCGGCAGTGGAGCAGCTGGCGGGCTGGCGGCGGCTGGTGGCCGTGACTCGGCGCGGCACAGTTGGAGGGGGCGGGCTCGCGGCCAGATGGCGGCCGCCGGGCACACCGAGTGGCTCTCCACTCTCCACTCCCCACTCCCCAGTCGGACGGAAGCTCCCACCGGCAGCACGGCCCAGCCCGGCCCGGCCTCCGAGTGTGGCGATTAGTGCCCCTCGCCATGAGTGTGTCGATGGTGTGGCTTGATGGTTCGGACTGCAGTTTGCGAGCACGGCTTGATGCCTAAGGTGGCTTGATGGTTCGGACTGCAGTTTGCGAGCACGGCTTGATGGCTAAGGTAGGTGCTCGAGGAGTCCACGTCCAGCCGGAAGCTGTAGCCACCGTCACGACTGCAGAGCAAAACGCACTCTGTGCGCACAGTTTGTGAAAATCATCATCGAGTAGGTACAGCCTGCTGGCTCTCACTGCCAGGCGCGTAACCACCACTGGGTCACTGGGGAGCAGTCCCCCAGTAACATTTTCGGATTTTAACATTACGCCTATGGGCGTTGCATGGAAAGAATCGGCTTCAAAGTGCCTCCGTCCCCACCTACTTTCGGAAGGTGGTTACGCCTATGCTCACTGCGAGTACAGCTTGTACCTATGTCTGGAAATCCTTGATAGCTGAGATGCCTAAGACGGCGAGTACTGCTTGTTTTCCTAGAATTTCCGGTTAGCAGAGGATAGCCCGAGACTAAAAACGCACTGCTGGCCCCCTACAGGCTGCTGCCTTGAACGTCGGACTCGAATTCGAGAGCTCAGTCTGTTTATGCAGACTGTATCTGTGCCTGCAGTCTTTGGGCTGTGTAAAGAAGCTCGGCGGGATTTCTTTCGGCGACGGTGCCATCCCTGGGAGCGACAGCCGGCGGACGGCGCCGCGTCACATCGCCCCGCCCGCCCGTAACGCTGTTTCGCATCTGGGCCTGACTCAGATGCCGGACACCGCCGCCGACCGAGCGGAACGTGCTGGAAAGTTACCATCTCGCGGCGATCCCAGTGTGAACCGTGCTCCGACCAGGCGAGTCGCGCGAGCTTTCACGTGTCGAACCGCCAGCCGATTCGCGAGGCCGGCTTTAGGCGCGTGGACGACAGCTGTCGTTCGTTCCGGCCGGTGAGTGCGCCGGCTTAACAGGCCACTGACGATCACGAACATGACAAAATACTCAGCTCTCACATAGCGTGATTTATGGGCTGGAGCGCGAATGAAATGTGTCCCGAGAGCCAACTGGTGACGTTATGAAAGCGTCTGCAAAAGTGTGATTTCCTAGAACTGAGACGCTGCAGCGGTGCATGAGCCAAATTCCCAGAAAATCCGTCGGAGTTACTTCCTAAATTCCGTGAGAAGACGCGCTAATTAAACCTGCGTTTATTTCCGTCATCGCTTATGCAGCAAAAGTGATGTCGTTATCTAGTCATACTCATACAGGCTTTTATTTCCGCCACCGCTTATGCGACAAAAGTCAGTAGCCACACGTCTGAAATTTCTGGGAACAAGTGGTGACAGAAGCGCGGGACAGCAGCGTCAGTTTGTCCCCCTGTCATGGAAGAAACTGCACATATTGTATATGGAAGTAGCGTGAAAGAATGAGCTTTGCATTTCATTCTTGTCCAGTGCCCCGCCCTCGAATTGAGCTTCAGCCGCCTCTTGGATACATTAGTATTAGCTGAGATCTCTAGTGCAAGTTGACGCTTTCGATAGCATAGTACCATTTATATAATGCTAAATTTTACAGCAGCATCTTTGCTTCATTAATGACACATCCTCTTAAAAATACGGAAAGATCTTCATTCTTCACGGGCTCGTTCGTCTATACCTACCGAAGCGTTTAAACGAGCGTATGTGTGCTGCGGAACAGCATTGTTGGAGATATGCTGTTCAGCAACACACATTTCTTCTCGACATTGTTTTTGGCAGCACACATTGGCATGTTTGATTGTTTAAGATTGATATACTGAGGATTGACTGTATTTGGAGGCAATTTTTAATAAAGGTCATATTTTGGTATGCGACCCTGAAAACTAACAATTCGGATGAGTTAGTAATTCATCATAGGTATTTAACCAACTATCGAACTCAAACTTATACAAACTCGTTTCATGTGCCAACTACGAACCCATGGAGAGCGATTAGTTGGCAAATTCCAAAGCTTTAAGTGTGCATCAGTCATAGGCTTTCGTTAAATTGCCGCACAAATTTAATTTCATCCGCAAAGTAGAATGTCATCGCCCACTTCGTTTCGCTTAAAAGTGCAGCGTGTGCCTCCGCGCGCGTTCTTCGGCCGATAACCACAGCCTTACGCCTGGTTACAAATGTGGATTAGTGGCACATGTCGCACACATTTTAGCACCTGACGCTGCCCACTTTCACATGAAAGGAACATTTATTAAATTTGCCACGTCTGTCGGCCACTCAATTCAACTGATTTACGGCGCGGCTCGCCATCTGCTGTGTACGAGTATGACTTGGCTGGCCGCGATCCGGGCCGCGAGCTGCCGCAGCTGCCAGCAGCGGGTGACAATGAATGGACGAGCTGGACAGGAGCTGTATGACATGGCTGACTGGGGTACCGGGTGAGCCAGGCTGCCGAGGTCTGCCAGCAATTCAAACCACAAAGTATGCATGACACGAGCAACGCTGGCAGCTTTGCATGACAAAGCTGTGAGTGAGCGATATTGGTGAGACTTGAGCGGTGTCAACCTGCTGCCGGTATTCACTGATACATGAGAAGCGTGTTCGGCAGAGCGATACCCGCTGGTATAGAAACCTGTCTATACAGATTTACATGGCGCACAATGCGAGGGGCAGACAAGCAAACGGTTTCAGACGTCCACTGCTGGTGTCTCGACGGGATGTGCTAATGGTAATAAGAACATCGAATGATCTACAAACATACACCCCTGGGACTCTGTTTTCCAGCCCTGTCTGCTGTCCAGACTCACAACTCAGGGGTCAAGCTGATAGTGTTGGAGCTTGATGTACAGCTCGTTACTGTTGACCTCAGTGCGGCATCAGAGGGAGACAGACGGAGCTGTCAGACGGAGACGGAGGCTGCATCAGAGGGAGACAGACGGAGCTGTCAGACAGAGACGGAGGTCATCAGAGGGAGACAGATGGAGCTGTCAGACGGAGACGGAGGTCATCAGAGGGAGACAGATGGAGCTGTCAGACGGAGACGGAGGCCATCAGAGGGAGACAGACGGAGCTGTCAGACGGAGACGGAGGTCATCAGAGGGAGACAGATGGAGCTGTCAGACGGAGACGGAGGTCATGACACGGAGACAGACGGAGCTGTCAGACGGAGACGGAGGCAGCATCAGAGGGAGACAGACGGAGCTGTCAGACGGAGACGGAGGTCATCAGAGGGAGACAGACGGAGCTGTCAGACGGAGACGGAGGCAGCATCAGAGGGAGACAGACGGAGCTGTCAGACGGAGACAGAGGTCATCAGAGGGAGACAGATGGAGCTGTCAGACGGAGACAGAGGTCATCAGAGGGAGACAGACGGAGCTGTCAGACGGAGACGGAGGACATCAGAGGGAGACAGATGGAGCTGTCAGACGGAGACGGAGGTCATCAGAGGGAGACGGACGGAGCTGTCAGACGGAGACGGAGATCATCAGAGGGAGACGGACGGAGCTGTCAGACGGAGACGGAGGTCATCAGAGGGAGACAGACGGAGCTGTCAGACGAGGACGGAGGTCATCAGAGGGAGACAGACGGAGCTGGTCAGTGGCCTGGCGCGCCGTTGCCCTCGGCTCGGCTGCCGGGATCCGGGAGCCGGCACGAGCGCGCCGTGAAGTCGGAACGAGTCGTCCTGCACCGTTGGGCGTTCTCACGATGTTGTTTCTATGACAAATGACACAGCTTCCAGCAGTTTATAGCCACCCGGCTGAAAGTCCACATGGTGATTATCGGACAGTCTCCTCCCGTCGTATAATTGCATTGGTTATGCCAGGCTGCGCTCGACTGCGGGACGAACCGGGATGGAAATGGAAAAGTAACGTTCTGTCTCACCGCAGTCAGTGCTGCGGCAGATGTTTTTGGTGAGTTGGTTATAAACAGGGTGGGCTGACCGATTGTGTGAAGCAGGGGTGGATCCAGCCGCTCAATTTGGGGGGGGGGGGGCGGGCAAAAGTTTTTTATACAAAATGTAGTCCGAATGTTTTGTGTGGATGGATTGCCGAGGTCAGGACCCACGCTAAGCAGAGCTTGTTGCGCAGGTCCTGATCTCACCACCCGATCGCGCAATTCCTGTTGGCCGGCATAATTTAGAGACGAAAGTTTTACGTGCCCGACATACCTGGACACGGTCCGCCCCGCTCACTGACGTCACCTGACCTTGAGTGCGAACGCTGCCACCGGCCGCAGGCCATCCCAGTCAGGAGCAAATAGCGAGCGCCGAAGTCACTCGAACCCGGGCTGCCACTACCGGGATAGGTCAGAAGTCCAGCGCTCTCCCTCTGAGCTACCGGGGCGGACTAAATCCGGGGCGCTCTCCCACTGGCCTTCAGCAGGCACGTAGCCAGGATTTGTATCAATGTTATTGACCGGGGGGGGGGGGGGGGTGTAGGGTAGGGTCGTCAGAGAATCTCTGATGATCTAGTGTAAATTTGTTTTGCTCTAGAGGGCATGGCCCCCGTGCCCCCCCCCCTTTTGCTACGTACCTGGCCTTCAGATACCCAAATTTCGTTGCAAAGACTCTGACACGTCGAGAGCCGATAACTGACAAGCACCTGTTTTGGAGACGGCCGTGTCATAACGGTACCACACAAACGATAGGATGTAAAAAAGTAACGACTAAGCATATACAAAATAATTTATAAATATGCTGACGCAAGTTCTAAAGATGATATTAAACGGACATCGAAATTCAAGTGTTATTTATTTACCCAAAGGTAGGAATGAGCGTGCTTCAAACGAGGACGTTTGGCGTCTCCGTTATCGTTTTGTCACAGCTCTCCGTGCACCGACGAGCGGCAAATGCGCGGAACGCTAGCCTGTTGTTTACTGGGTCAGGTTTGTAACCTAATTTCACCTTTGTTACATAGGAATAGGACCATAAGACGACCAAATGAACCGTGTGAACAAATCTGGATAACCATGACGTGGTATAACATATCACCTCCAGATAATACGGTTATACATTTAGCTTTCGTACGATCCTTTTCCTTTTCTATAAAAGAATTGACGACCCACTTGGTCGCCAACTCTTATGCAGGGGCGTAGGAACTATGTTCAAGTGTGTGGAGGGGGGGGGGGGGGGGGAGGCATTCTGAAGTCGATTCTTTCCATGCAACGCCCATAGGCGTAATGTTAAAATAAAATAAAATAAAATAACAAACATTGGGGGGGGGGGGGGGGGGCTGCACCCCCTCCCCCCTGTTCCTACGCCTATGCTCTTATTTACTCGCCAGCGAACACATTGGTCATATTAGCGCCCAGGGGCCATAGCTCTACCGGGGTTCGAAACACGGGATCCCCACGTGAGAGCCAGACGTATTAATCACTCGGCTATTACGCCCCCTTAGCGTTCGCACGATCATTTAAAGTGCTTAGTCAAAATACTCTATTCACTATATACTAAATTATCAAAATACGACGGACTAGTAACACATACATGGAGCTACGCTACCATCACGAATATGAGCCTCTCCTCAATCTGGATGCCACTTACTGCCACGTCGTCACCAAGAGTCGTAAGTGATTCAGATGCTCGAAGGTGAAAACGATGATCATAAGAACGTTAGCCCTTTAACAAAACTGAATATCTCACTGGACATATAGGTTAGGAATATCTTTATGAAAATACGAAATATAACCAGAGCTAAAACGTTATCTTCAGCGAAAGTATATATGAATGTATTTGTGTAAAATTGAATATTTTTGGATTTGGCATGAAACTCTTCGTACCACAACTGTCCCGGCTGGATGTGCTAAAAATGGCTGAATGTGAATGCGTTTGAGGTTCCAATTTCACTCTTTCCATATGTTTGGTGACGGTTGGCGTTAATCGGTAAAGCGCACACACAAGATGCATGCTGATCCAGTGGCAGCTGGCAAGGATGTGATAGGATCGTCTCAAGCAAAATGTGGAAAAACGAGAAAGTGTACATTTCCAGCTTATAACATCAATTTATAACATATGTACATGCTGGTAGGGTAAATACTCAGGGCGACTTGGGGTGAGAGGACGGAGTAGGTTGAAGGGCGCGGGTCACACAATATCCGAGCAGGCTGCAGCTGCTCTGTGCCACGGCCGGCGGTCATGCACGTGTCCGCATGCTGTGGAGAACCAAAGCGTTACGAATGAGGGTAATTCATCTTTGGAGGCGGCTCGTCAGCGGCCGTTTGACTATCCTACTGACAATGGTAAGACAAAACATTCTTGCGGAGTTGTATACAACGTGCTCGTATTGAAAGGAAATCGCTATATATGGAAAGGATGGGAGGACAAGACAATGTCAGATAGCAATACACACCATACCATAAGAGACGCAGTAAATCCATACCTGCGTACTGGCATTTGATGAAAAATATAACGACAGTGACAACAGAGGTGTAGCAATGGTGCGTAGGCTCGCAATCCGAATACATTGCCAGTATCGGGATATTCCAGCCTGCAGCGAGTAGAGTAATTGCCAGCGTTGATAACAGCGAAACGTTACCAATTGCAACTCGGTACACTACATCTCTTGAATGGTGCTGCACGTAGTCTGGACCATATTTTTCAAGATTTCCTGGATCTCTACTGACCATGCACCGACAACAGTTGGACGGATACATCAGTCAGGGATTGTCACAAGGCAACGCAAATATTAACATCTTTCCGAAGCATAACGTAACATACCTATTACAGTCGCTCGGCTTTACTTCTCTATTAATTATAAAACAATTGTATGTGGATTTTTTGTTGTTGCAAATAGTAGTTGATAAAAACAGCTAAAATGCATTTTGGAAATATAAAATGGTAACTTTTACTCGAACTTTGGGGGGGAGGGGCCAAAACATACTTTTGCCCCCCGACTTTTTTTTTGGGGGGGGGGGGGCAATTGCCCATTTGTCCCCCCCCCTGGATCCGCCTCTGGTGTGAAGTGTGTTTCCGTAGGTGACAATGCTACCGAATCTATTTCCTGAGCAGGTAGTTGGCAGCGTTTAGGAGGACATGAAGTATACCATATGTGCTTGTGTTGCCCATCGCATTTTCACACTTCGTTGCTTTCGGAATATGGTTCACCGTCATTTAAATGTGGGCATGCTGTTTAAATAATTGAGCCATGTATGCACTAAATCAGATTTCAAATTACTTTCGCACAAACCGTTATAACGGGCTCACCCTCTAATGTGTTGCGGAAACTTCACTCATCGCTCCATCTCGTGCGAAACTCGCTTCATCTTCGCTGTCACTTAGACGAAGTATTGCGTTTTACGTTCTGGGCGGTTGGCATCCGGCCACCTGAGCGCGGCGAGGTCACCTGAGCGTCGCGAGGCCACCTGAGCGCCGCGAGGCCACCTGAGCGCCGCGAGGCCACCTGAGCGCCGCGAGGCCACCTGAGCGCCGCGAGGCCACCTGAGCGCCGCGAGACTACCTGAGCGCCGCGAGGCCACCTGAGCGCCGCGAGGCCACCTGAGCGCCGCGAGGCCACCTGAGCGCCGCGAGACTACCTGAGCGCCGCGAGGCCACCTGAGCGCCGCGAGGCTACCTGAGCGCCGCGAGGCCACCTGAGCGCCGCGAGGCCACCTGAGCGCCGCGAGGCCACCTGAGCGCCGCGAGACTACCTGAGCGCCGCGAGGCCACCTGAGCGCCGCGAGGCCACCTGAGCGCCGCACTAACCTGGCTGCCATACTAACCTGAGCGCCGCCGCACTGTACATCGCACTAACGTCTCAAGGTATTAGCGCCAGTGCATGTATCTGCATATATAGCGGGTCGCTGCCGGGGTCATCGTTGGTTCGTCACGGTGGCTGCGCGGCCCGGGGCGAAGGGCCGCGCAGCCACCTCTTCTCTATGCAGTATCAGCGCTGAAATTGCCGCGGGGGGACGACATTGCAACTATATAACGGTACACGTGTCATATCTCACTCCAGGGTGTCCGCCCAGAGACGATGATGCAATGGCTCCCTTGTTGCGTCAATATCTATATCATCACCGAATTCAAACAAAGTATTTCCATGCAATCGACCGCAGTATTTCGCGACAGCATTGCTCGTCTGGACTCGGAACAAATCAGTTCAACTGCCACCATTTCGACCTTGTCCGCGGACCGACAGCCACGCCCACTCCCTCCTCAAGTCCTCACCCTCTGCCGAACGCCACGAGGGAAGTACCCTCACAGCTCTGCCCCGGCCGGACCGGGTCAGGCCTCCGGTGCCAGGTGTGCCGACCGTACCGGAGGCGCCGGGCATGGTGACGTGTTTGATCCGTCACGTCAGCCGTCCCCTCCCCTCCCCTCCCCTCCCCTCCCCTCCCCTCCCCTCCCCTCCCCTCCCCTCCCCTCCCCTCCCCTCCCCTCCCCTCCCCGCCGCCGTGGTATAATGGCGTACGGGCAGCGATGCGTGGCCGCCCGGCGCTGAGATGCTGCGGTGTTCTGCTGCTGCTGCTGCGGCGGCGGCGGCCGGTACCACACACATCCGGCACGCGGCGACTGAACTCGGCTGTTGATTATGGGATAACCGGCAGCCGGTGTCACGCTCGGAAGCGCCGCGGTGGCTGGGGGAAGGCTGAGAGGCGGCTGGCAGCGAGACGTCGAGATGGAGCCATTGTCACCTCCTCGGCGCCGGCGCCGTCGTCGCCACTGCCGACGACGACGACGACGACGACGATGACGACGACGACGACGACGACGACGACGACGACGACGACGATGATGATGATGATAACGATGATGATGATAACGATGTCGACGTCTCGCTGCTCTCAGAATAGGAATGGGACACTCGCTTCAAGCGGGGCCTGGTCGGTGGCACGTTTGGGCGGAGTGATCAGTGGATGACGTCGGGTAGTGCGAGTGAGGTGCTCCGTGCTCCACCATGCCAGCTGCGATCCCACCCCGCCGTGGGATGAGCTCGGCCACTGCCCGTGAATGGCGACCGAACAGGGCCGGGTAGAGCGGACAGCGGGACGAAGATGACTACATCCTGTGAGTCCCTGGCTGGCTCATCGGACAGGTGGAGCCGCGTGAGTCGACAGCTGTTCAACCGGCGGAGCGGGACCCGAAAGGATCGTCCGGTCGAGCTCCTTCAAACTGGACTTTATTTACATTTTCTTTATTAATTTGATTAAGAGGTTCAATATGATTTTTCTAACGCCTTTGGCTGGTGTGACGAATCAGCCACGGACGGATCCGGACCCGCTCCGTCCTAAACCGTGCCATGCCGTGCCCCGTACCGTCCCGTCCCATGCCGTGCCGTCCCGTACCGTCCCATGCCGTCCCGTGCCGTCCCGTCCCATGCCGTCCCGTCCCGTCCCGCCCCGTCCCATGCCGTGCCGTCCCGTGCCGTCCCGTCCCATGCCGTACCATGCCGTGCCGTCCCGTGCCGTCACGTGCCGTTCCGTGCCGTCCCGTGCCGTCCCGTGCCGTCCCGTGCCGTCCCGTCCCGTGCCGTGCCGTGCCGTGCCGTGCCGTGCCGTGCCGTGCCGTGCCGTGCCGTGCCGTGCCGTCCCGTATGTGCGCTTCGTAAAATACACGAGCCAACGTTCTGGTTATAGGAGATAACAATGTACATAGCCCTATCAAGGCGTCATAGAAGGAGCAATGCGGGCCTAATGCTCTAAATCTACCCGCCGTAATTGAACCATTCGTTCCGTTCACTGCGGACGCTTACAGGATATTTTCCGAAAGAAATACTTGAGACAACATAGCATGACAATGAGGTTGTGGCAGGCCTGGGTGTGGCTGCACGGTGTACATTATACATTCAGTACATGGTCGATCTACTGAAAGCGTGTTTCCCCACATCGATGACTGGACAGAAACCTGCTTTCATTGTGCCATTGGCTCTCCATTGTCCAGCTGGCAGTGTAGCCGCCGATACAATGCTGGTGTCGTGGCTGGTTCTTATTATGTTTGCTGGTAATCATCCAGTAATCATCTTAAAATGTTTCGCTCTTATTTACGCTTACTGGTAATTTATGTAAGTGTTAAATAACGCAGATTTTCAGGCTTTTAGCCATATGGCATGGAACACTTCCCACTGGAACAATTCCCACTGCATACGCATGGGACAGTGTAAGAGATTCGCCTTTATCGCTCTGTCCAGATAACTGCGCCTTTGTCGCTCTGTCCAGATAACTGCGCCTTTGTCGCTCTGTCCAGATAACTGCGCCTTTGTCGCTCCATGTCCAGATAACTGCGCCTTTGTCGCTCCATGTCCAGATAACTGCGCCTTTGTCGCTCCATGTCCAGATAACTGCGCCTTTGTCGCTCTGTCCAGATAACTGCGCCTTTGTCGCTCTGTCCAGATAACTGCGCCTTTGTCGCTCCATGTCCAGATAACTGCGCCTTTGTCGCTACATGTCCAGATAACTGCGCCTTTGTCGCTCTCTCCAGATAACTGCGCCTTTGTCGCTCTGTCCAGATAACTGCGCCTTTGTCGCTCTGTCCAGATAACTGCGCCTTTGTCGCTCCATGTCCAGATAACTGCGCCTTTGTCGCTCTGTCCAGATAACTGCGCCTTTGTCGCTCCATGTCCAGATAACTGCGCCTTTGTCGCTCCACGTCCAGATAACTGGGCCTTTGTCGCTCTGTCCATATAACTGCGCCTTTGTCGCTCTGTGCAGATAACTGCGCCTTTGTCGCTCTGTCCAGATAACTGCGCCTTTGTCGCTCCATGTCCAGATAACTGCGCCTTTGTCGCTCTGTCCAGATAACTGCGCCTTTGTCGCTCCTTGTCCAGATAACTGCGGCTTTGTCGCTCCATGTCCAGATAACTGCACCTTTGTCGCTCTGTCCAGATAACTGCGCCTTTGTCGCTCCATGTCCAGATAACTGCGCCTTTGTCGCTCCATGTCCAGATAACTGCGCCTTTGTCGCTCCATGTCCAGATAACTGCGCCTTTGTCGCTCCATGTCCAGATAACTGCGCCTTTGTCGCTCCATGTCTAGATAACTGCGCCTTTGTCGCTCTGTCCAGATAACTGCGCCTTTGTCGCTCCATGTCCAGATAACTGCGCCTTTGTCGCTCTGTCCAGATAACTGCGCCTTTGTCGCTCTGTCCAGATAACTGCGCCTTTGTCGCTCTGTCCAGATAACTGCGCCTTTGTCGCTCCTTGTCCAGATAACTGCGCCTTTGTCGCTCTGTCCAGATAACTGCGCCTTTGTCGCTCTGTCCAGATAACTGCGCCTTTGTCGCTCCATGTCCAGATAACTGCGCCTTTGTCGCTCTGTCCAGATAACTGCGCCTTTATCGCTCTGTCCAGATAACTGCGCCTTTGTCGCTCTGTCCAGATAACTGCGCCTTTGTCGCTCCATGTCCAGATAACTGCGCCTTTGTCGCTCTGTCCAGATAACTGCGCCTTTGTCGCTCCATGTCCAGATAACTGCGCCTTTGTCACTCTGTTCAGATAACTGCGCCTTTGTCGCTCTGTCCAGATAACTGCGCCTTTGTCGCTCTGTCCAGATAACTGCGCCTTTGTCGCTCCATGTCCAGATATCTGCGCCTTTGTCGCTCTGTCCAGATAACTGCGCCTTTGTCGCTCTGTCCAGATAACTGCGCCTTTGTCGCTCTGTCCAGATAACTGCGCCTTTGTCGCTCCATGTCCAGATAACTGCGCCTTTGTCGCTCCATGTCCAGATAACTGCGCCTTTGTCGCTCCATGTCCAGATAACTGCGCCTTTGTCGCTCTGTCCAGATAACTGCGCCTTTGTCGCTCCATGTCCAGATAACTGCGCCTTTGTCGCTCTGTCCAGATAACTGCGCCTTTGTCGCTCTGTCCAGATAAATGCGCCTTTGTCGCTCTGTCCAGATAACTGCGCCTTTGTCGCTCCATGTCCAGATAACTGCGCCTTTGTCGCTCCATGTCCAGATAACTGCGCCTTTGTCGCTCTGTCCAGATAACTGCGCCTTTGTCGCTCTGTCCAGATAACTGCGCCTTTGTCGCTCTGTCCAGATAACTGCGCCTTTGTCGCTCTGTCCAGATGCATCACTGTGTGGCAGTGAATGCAAAATGGTTATTTCCGTTTCAATATATGCAATATACGCGGTTCTGGCAAAGACCCCTACCTGGTCGGAGTGCTCCAGGGCCTCCCGTAAGGATTTCGGACTGGGTGGGCATTTTGCCGAGGCAGGTTATATTATGGTAAGAGGCACCGGCGGCTCCAGGGAGCCCCTTTAGCCCTAAGGGGGGCAACATGTGTTTGGTCCTCCCTTTTGCTCCAATCTCATTGCTACGGTGTGATTCAAATAGCAAAATAGTACTCCAGCCTTCGAAAACCTCAAATTTCGCGTCTCTTGACGGCACAATTGTTATGTGGCTGTCATGTCTTCGCAATATTCATGCTCGTGGCGTTTCAGGACAGTTATGTGCATATTTTTCTTCCAGACCCTACATTAGCAAAATCCTGCTTGTACACCTTGCAACCGGCGAAGATTGGCAGCGCCCCAAGCCGCTTGGAACATTTAGGGTTATCAAATTATAGTAATAATGTATTAAATTAAAACCTAGTATAAAGGGAGCTAAACCGGTTGTACCAGTCTATGATGTTCGTAAGCATTATTTTTTTCTGTTAAAAATGCAGCAAATGTCCATTTTATATCAAATCTGTGAATCAAATTTAGTAATTATTAATTAAATCTAGGCAGAAGAATTGTTCGCGCCGCTTCGGAGGGCGAAAAAATCCACATCCGATTACGCTGATTACTTGCCGTTAGTAACGACGCCCGTTAGTGACATATTTCAATAACGGAGTATTTTCTCTTCTGGTGCCAATTTTCTAAGGCTTCTCGGTTTACTTCTGGTATTTGAGAGGGTTTTCTCTGGTTATAATGGAGTTGTGAGGGCATCCTTGCCAGGAGCCCCTCTGCTCAGTTCTTCGTCTGTATCATTTTCTCTGCTGCTGACCGGAGTTCCCTTGGCCTGAACACGAAGAAGTGGAGCTACTTCTTCGTGTTATCCTGCTAGATCCTGCTTCGGATGCAGCTCTGCGTCCGAATCAGGATCTAGCGACCTCAGCACGGAAACGCGGAACTCTCGCCAGTATCGCCGCAGCAATGATTCCGTGTTGAAACTGAAGGAGTGCATTGCACTTGCCATGCTTGTTTCTTGGGATAGAAACATTAGCAATGTGCCCTATCTTTTTTTAGGTGGCATGGTCAAACTTGAACTGTGGTGGTAAGCAAATTTTGATTTTCCGGATGGCCGGAAGCCCAATTTACACTGTTGACCTGGGCGGCATGGAAGGTGAAACGGGTGAAACCACGTGGAGGCAAAACCAGTGTCAAGGTCGGGGCCAGTCAGGCCTCATGGCCAACGCCGCCAACAACAAGCGCTCAAATGAATTTGTTTGTAAACAGAGCGTGATTATTGCCTTTCCATGCGCATCCAAATGCTCCCAAATGCAGGCAAAATTGACTACCGATGCCAGAATGTTTTGTTTTTGTGTTGCTTTTTGGTCACCGAGAGGAGAGATTACGGATGCCCGTAATTTCATAGTTTACAACTGGGTGGGCAAATTCTCGCCACTGGGTGGGCATTTTGAAGCACTAGGTGGGCATTTGTCCACCCAGTTCCTTACTTACGGGAGACCCTGGAGTGCTCTGACTATTTCCACCTTATTTGTGCTTTATGTATTTAAATGTTTATTTTTGGGAAGGTACAACGGAAAAGAGATCTGCTGATTGCCATATAACAAGCTACCTATAAAAGGACCGCTATTTTTTCCTTTTAGATATGGAGTTTATTATCTCCTCATTAAACACGAACAAGAGCCAAGCGGCATATCGGGGACATAATAAGCTCATTACATAACCACAGATTGGTCTGAACAATGTATGAATGCCGTACGGACATCATTGGAATATTGTCCTGGGTCAGTCTAGCAGGACAATTATTATCGACTGGTCTGAACAATCGGCCTTTGGAGCGAGCTTCATCATTTCGGCACCCTGAGGCATGACGAGAGCGCCAGTCAGCGAGCTGCAATGCTCCCGACGCGCCGCCGCCGCCGCCGCACCGCCGCCAAATGTCTCGGGAACGTCCCTCAGAGTCTCTAGAAACGTCCCTCCGCCCGAGAACATCTCTCCGCCGCGGCTGAGTCTGCGGGAAACGCCCCTCCATCTCGTCCCTGTAAGCCTCTGCAGGAGCGTCCCTGGGCGTGTTAGCAGTGCTCCACCGTCCCATCGCCGTCAGTTCCGGTTTGGAACGGAGCCGTAGTGTGCATGTCCCGCTGGTTTTATCGCGGCGCTGGCTCACCCTACCGGAGTTTATCGGTACGGAACCAACCCGCGTCTAACGATGCGACCGTGGGTATGTCAGGCGTGAGTGTGCTACCTCGCCCCCCACCGTGTTGTTTCCGGGTAAGCGGTAAATGTGTATGTGTTACGCCATGGTAACACCCGGGTAACTCGGATAACATAACCCTATTAGTGTCGGGGGGGGGGGGGGGCTAAAACGACCCCCCTTAAGGTGTTTCCGCTCCTGTCCCCAAACGAGTCAAGATACAGCCATCAAACTTTTTGACTTTTCCTAAATATTCATTGTGTACATTTTTGCAAAATGTCAAAATTTTACGCTCACCAGGGGCGTTTTTTGGGGGACATGTTTTGGTTTTCAGCCTGACTCGGCATTCAAAGGGAACTCGTTCCCATTCACTAACCGTTATAGATACGAGTCTACGACTTTCACACCTTTCTTTACTGGTTTTTGTAGACGTGTTGAACATTTTTTTGTCTCATATTTTGTTTTGGATTGCGCATGGGCGCTTTCAGAGACGTATTTTGGGAGGCATTTTGGGTCATTGATATTTCATTGAAATCTGAAAAATAAGAATTTCGAACTCAGTGAACCTTCTTAGCTGTTCTTTGCCCACCTTGCGTGATTTTGTTGTTGATTTTTTTGTTGCCCACAGGCGACTCCAGGAACGGGTTTTGGGGGGCATTTGTACACACGCATTGTGTTTAGTAACTCAAACGTTATTTTGCGGTGGACTATCTTGTGTAATGTCATCTGCATGGATCACAATTGTATTTTGTGGCATAGGCGGTTCCAGGGGTGCCGGGTGGAACGCAAGCGCAGGGCCCAATGTTATGGGCGACTCCAGGGATGAAATTAGGAGGGAGTTGTGGACCCACGACGTGTAGCTACATAGCAAAAGATATCAACTTGAAACTTGGTGACCTGTTTTGACAATGCCTTGCACATGTTTAATATTTTTTGAATTTTTTGGTTTCCCAAGGGTGACTCCAGGGACGAATTTTGGGGGCATGTGTTTGACTCTGTTCACACGCATTGTGTTTAGTGCCCTTGAACGTTATTTTTCGGTGGGTAATATTTCATGCAATATTATCTGCATGGATCACAATTGTATGTAGGGGCATAGGCGGTCCCAGGGATGAAATTAGGGGGAATTGTGGACCCATGACGTAACACTACATAGCAAAATATATCAATAAGCAAAGATAAAGATAACAAAAGACAAGGCTCATTCCCCTCCCCTTCCCCTCCTGAGCACGCCACTGCACAAATAACAAACTGCCATCATTTACTTTTTCATGCATACACATATAATTATAAGCATCTAAAACAGAAATCAAAGCGGCAAAAATATTATAGTGACATCTTTAGATACCCCCTTTTGGAATTGACTGAGGACGCCATTGGGTTAATTTCCCCAAACTTCAAAAAGGAGTATATGTAAGAACATACAATTGGGTGGCGAAATCCAACAACATGAAAACATTGCGTTCAAACAACGTCCCAGGGCAAAGAATCTAAAAATGCATGTTTTCCCCATTGTTTTGCTACTTGTATCCGCAGTCCGCACATGACAACATTTTGAATATTTATGAATATAGGAATGTAATTCATGCTCCAAGGAATCGAATGCCGCTTTCTCGGAGAGAATCGGTCCAGCGGTGTCCGAGATACGAAAGAGAGGGGGGCGAATACCCCCCCCCCCCCCACCCCGACATATTCGTATTTGTTTTAGCCCGACAGTAATAGGGTTAAACTCGGTGACGAAGTTATGACTTGTGATGGTTGTCGTTTTCCCTGTTTTCTTTTCTTCTCTAAATAGTCCGTCACTCATGCTCAGACAACCAGGAGTTGGCTGGTTGGCGGGACGTAAAAGCGGGCGGTGATTGGTGTGCAAGAGACAGGCTGAATGGGATACAGATGTTGCACATGTTAGCGGCTAGTGGAGCTTCAGGATGACTGCTCAGGCCAGGTGTTGGCGTGTCACAGGGGACGCGGTTGCGGGACTTGCTATAAGCGGGTGTCTGACGCAGTGTTGTCCGCCGATTGACCCGGCGTTGGGCGCGGCGCAGGGCGGCGCGGTGCTGTGTGCTGGTGGCTGGCAGATGGTGCAGGCACGACAGATGGCGAGGAGGCGTGGTCGGCTCCTGCACGGCCGGCGGCCGACGTCCCACCCACAACGCCGGACGAGCCACCGCCGGACGAGCCACCGCCGGTCTCCACCGCCGGCCACTACGTCGGCCGCCCGCCCGCCGTCCGCCAGGTTGCCGGCCGCCTCGCGGTGTAGCCTAACCCGCACAACACACTGCAGCGCGACTGCAATGCTGTCACTGCAGCTGTGAGGCGGCACGAGTCGTGGCTGCTGACGAGCGCCACTAGCGCAGGTAAATCTTGACTGAAGCTTGGCTGAAGCTCAGGTAAAGCTTGACTGAAGCTTGGCTGAAGCTCAGGTAAAGCTTGACTGAAGCCTGGTTTGAGGCTCGGCTGAAGCTCGGCTAAAGCTTGGCGGAAGCTCGGCTAAGACTGACATTTTACGCGGCAACGGAGGCAGCCTGAGTTTGTCACGGAGCTTGGCTCGTGCTGCGCCATGTGCATCAGAATGTATGGCTTCTCTGGGCGGTATAGCCGCGCCACGCTGCTGCTCACACCTTATCGTGTCAGTCTCGGTCGGCAGTATCAACCAGCGGTGTCGGCCCCAGCTGCTGGTGGCATCCGGCGGTGGCATCCGGCGGTGGCATCCGGCGGTGGCAATCTGAGCCGTATTGTCACAGCAGATGACGCCGCCGCCGCCACCACAACACTGCCAATAATGGCTATACAAAGTGGCGAGACAGAGAGCCTCGGTTTCCCACTGTGACGTACTGCCGGGCGGTATAATGCCAGCTCTCCTAATATGGAGATGGACGTCGGATGCCATGCCGGCCACTGGGTCCGGGGCGGCAGCGGCGGCCCCGGGGCCCAGTGAACCGTGACGCGGTCAGGCGAGGTGGCCCCGCTGGCCTGGCCGCTCCTCTTTATCCGGCTTCGTCTCTCGTTTGCTACACGTGTATCTCGTGTATATCCGTGTAATTATTTGGCTGCAGCGAATACACCCGTTCGGGATTCCTGGGTGCAGTGACGTCAACAGCTTAACGCTAATTTTATCATAGCGTCTCGTTCATATATGCAACAGTGAGAAGCTCGTTTGTTGAAATTAGAATTGATGGGAGATGACATAAACAAACAGGATACTCGATTTTGAATTCAGTATTCTGGGACGGCATTTATACCAACTCGGAACAGGACGGACAATCAAGAAGAAGACAAATAGGAAAACAAAGGGAGTTCCTTTTTGTCACAAACATTTCCCACTGGATTAAGACGTAGAGTTGAGAGTTTGGAATGACTGAAGGCAAGCCAGCCGGGGAGGATGATCAAAATAAAATAAGTTGTTCACAGTATTGACCAGGGCTGCGGAGTCGAAGTCGGAGTCGGTAAAATTTTCCCGACTCCGACTCTGGCTGGCAGCCATGATTTTGTTTCCTTCAGGTGTACCTACTTCCTATATTAGTGAACCACCGGCGCCGGTGGGAATGACACAAAAGTAATGCCCCTTCGACTTTGTTTGCTTCGATTTCCTTGCGATTCAATGATTTTCGATCATGAACTGTGTACCACGGCGGGTGAAGTAGAACCGTGTCTCGGATACCGATCCAAAATGCCACCCCGAAACAATTAAGCAACCATTACAACAAATCATTTTGTCAAGGCCATACAACACATTTTCTCAAACAAAAACGGTTTAATGTGACGTGTAGTTTGTTCAGGTGAGTTTAACGTGGTTCCGTTCACTAACTATAGCATTCAATTATTACTGAATTGCTTAATTATTAACGTGGTTGGTAGGGTTGTCACAAGGACTAACAAATAATATTTTTGGACCGAGTCGGTCGGAGTCGGACCGAGTCGGCGTCGGAGTTGGAGTCGGAGTCACCTGAAAACCGACCGACTCGGCAGCCCTGGACTATTGCCACACTTTATAACGAATTAAAGCTCCCTGCCATCGCCATACATTCTCCCACAATCCCAGTCAGGCGCATCTGACCGAGAGAAGCGGCTGCCACCAATTCCGCTGTCCGCCTTTCTCTCCCAGTCCCTCCCACCGACCATCGGACTGGAAGGTGTAGATGACTGGGCTCGACAGAGCGACCGGGTGTGTTCACCTGACCGGCAAATACCGCCGAACCGTCTGTCTCGCTGGTGCCTTGGAGCTTCGCCTGGTGGCGATTTCGCCCAGTCCGGCACCCCGCCGCGCAGTGGAGTTGAAGTCGCGGCTGTCGGCCGGAGCCGCTGACAGCTGGCCGCTGCGCCGACCGACCCGTGGCCAGTCTGGTTTCCTCGCACTGTGGACTCGCCAGTGGGTTCGTCGCGCCGACCGACATAGGGGTCTTGTTTCGATATTGATTTGCGTCGTCGTCGTCAGTATTGTCGAATGGTTTCTGGAGACGCAATAGAAGAAGTGTGCTGCCCATTCATGTATATGTAAACCATATCGATATACCTGGCATAAGTAAACAATAGATCTAAGGTGGCGAAACAAGGTTCATTGGTGCCCGGACAAGCTGACTCAACTATGGCGATGCTTTCATAAAATACAAATAAATCAGCATTGACTTTAATATGACTCACGTATTAAGTAAAACGCAAATCTAATGAACGTCTTCCCTTGGATGAATGACAAATTTGAAGAACAAATTCGAATTTGACGTCGCCTGGGAAATGAGGACCCCACACAGCCCGTCACACCGTCCCAGTAACACAGAACGTTAGCCAGCCAGGACAGGGCCGTCGACCGCTGGGCGTACAGCGACTCGCGGTCACTCGCGGCCTTTAATTCGACCTGCCCCAAGCGGAGCGATCGCGGCACTTGTGTGTCATTTCCGGCTTTTCTCGGCGATGTATTCCTGTGAGAATCGCGCATTGATCCAGTCCGATCCGGTACGATCCGGTATGGTCCAGTCGCGGTCGGGCGTGCGCCGTCCGTTGGTCGGGCCTGGCGGCTCCGTTCTCCGTTCTGATCGGCTGGAATCTCAGCCGAATGCGGAGAATAATCAGCTGTGGCGGGGAGCAATCTGGCACAGTGGTAAGCTACCTGCTTTCTGTGCCGGCGACCGCGGTTCAAATCCCCGGCGGGCTTCTGAAAAGTTCGTCCCGGCCCTCATATCCCTCGGAATACAATATCCTCTTGGGACCAAGGCGGTAACTGGAACTCTCACCCTGGTGACTGGTGAGATATGGTGCTTGGTCCACAAACCAAACCAGCTGTAGCGGCTGGCAGAGTGCCGCAGCGGACGGGAGGAACGTGACTGGGCGGGGTCGGTCCAGGCCGTCTGACGTGTTAAGTAAAGGAATATTGGTCAGACTCGCCTCACGACGCGCCTGTCTGGTCCGGCATGGAACGCAGCCACACGAGGAGGAGAAGGGATGTCATGTAAAACGGTACGTGAAGATTAACCTGCTGTGCTATAAAATGCTTTCGGAGCTGTGGTCTTTGAAAGCTTTCGATAAGCAAATACTTCATGTTATAGCAAAAGTTTCCGTAATCGTGTAGCACATTTTTCGCTGGCGTTTTCGCTTCTCTGCTGTACATTATGATTCATCTTAGCTGCACTCAGCCTCCCATAAAGGAACGGGCAGGACCGCCGTCCTGGTCCGTCCTACCCTGCCAGTCCGATGACTGATGTGCTGCTGAGGTCAATACAGGTAATCAGGGGCTGACCAGTCGCCCCGCAGGAGACCGAGTATCGCCTAGCGAAATAAGTGGGTAGGTTCCGCTAATTTCCACTGTTGGGTCAGCGGAGGAGAGTCACGGTCACGGTCACTGTTGGGTCACGGTCACGGTTTCACAATCTACGGTGTTATAAGAGGAGTCACGGTCCAACCGCCAAACAACGCTACAATGTCGAGCCGAATGGGCATCAAATTGTACGCTTCGTTAAGCGTAGAATCCTCGAAAAACCCTCACAGTGCGACCGGAGAACGATGCAAAGCCGAACAATATACCAAAACGTGAGTGGAGGGCCCTGACAGAGAGGGCACTTTAGACATCATAACATGGAAGGTGTTGAATCGATGAGATTTCTGGAGTTGAACCGTTCGACAGTGTCATCCCAGCTTAGTCACGGCGTGGGAAATCAACCGGGCGAAATCTTCGGCAAAGGCCTGCTGTTGAAGAGTTGGCCTTTTCTCACTGGGCCCCGATCTGTCCAATGCCTTACCATAAACTTTCCCGCCATAAACATCGTTTTGATATTTATAAATAGTTTCCCTGAACGGTACGTGGCTATTTTCACTGATACATCACTGAATCGAATGTCAGAACTTTCTAAATAAATATGCGTCTCGATTCGTCGTGTCATGTCATCATTCATTTTGATGCGATATCTATTTTCCATTTTTAGTGGATTGATTAAATTTAAATGTGAATTTATCTTCCTGACAAGGCTACATGCGGCTAAGCGAGATCTCGTGGTGGATGTATTTATTAGCATAAAGCAGTCCATTGTTTAACACATTAAGTTTGCCGCCGAGCAATACACTCGTTTTCTTAAAAGTACGAGTAGCCGTTTAAGCACAAGTTAGTGTCACTGCGCTGATTCGTGTCTCGGTCGGTGCTGCTGACATCAGCAGTAACATCACGGCAAAATCGGAGCTGACTTCATCGTCCTCTGATATGTGCTGGCCAGCTGACGGCGACCTGAGATTGCTGATATCAGCAATAACTTGTGAGCTATATGTGACTGTGAGCTCACTGCCCTCTGATCGGGGCACCATCTGGCTGACAGCGGTATATACCCTACCCACCCCTGCTGGACCCGCCGACCGGCTCGACCTCAGTCACCCGGGAAACCACCGAGATACTCTGCTACTGAATCTCAAATCGTGACACCTGCTACTAGCATCCCGTGACTGGTGATGCTTGCGTGTCATAAGATTGATTCCGTGACTCGTGAAAACTGCTGTCAACATCCCATGGAAGTTACAACCGAATGGTGAGCTGTTGGTTGTCCGGACAAAACAAACTGACTGCAGAACACACCGAGCTTATCACGCACATAATAACGGATTTTCCACTGCGATTGAAGAGCCAGTCATTCTCCCTTCACCGTGGCGGGCTACCAACTGAAACGGCTCGGAGCCCCACCGTCCCACCATGGAGCCCCGCCGCCCCACCATGGAGCCCCACCGTCCCACCATGGAGCCCCGCCGCCCCACCATGGAGCCCCGCCGCCCCACCATGGAGCCCCGCCGCCCCACCGACGGTGGTGTGGGGGGGGGGGGGGGGTGTCCCACACCCACCGTCGCGGTGAGACAGCAGCCTCCGCGTTAATTCCCTGCCCGCAGGCAACGGCAACGCACGAAGCAGAACAGCACGCCGCTCTTGTGGTGATGGTCCGTCATTGGCCGTGTGAACAGGCATAATCGTTTAGCCGACGCACTGGGGTACGTCGGCAGTGGCGGGGACGGGGCGGCGGCAGGGGCGGCGCGGCGTTGAGGGCGGCGACGGGGCGGTGCGGCGGAGGCGACGGAGGCGACGAGGGCGGCGGGGGCGGCGCGGGCAGCGCGGCGTTGGGGGCGGTGACGGAGGCAGCGACGGGGGCGGTGCGGCGGACGATGCGTGGGCGGGTCCAGCGGGTCTGGAGGGCCGGTGGACAGTTAGTCCCAGGTGATCACAACTCAGACAGGAAGTGGTGTCCTGATTGGGTGGTGAGCTCGGGGAGACGGGGCACCGACAGACGCGCGCGCGGGGCATCAATAGGGTGATTAGACGGCCGCGGAGAGGCGACCGGCCGTCACGTGACGTGTGACATGACGGGAAGTGACGTCACGGGATTGTCCCTCGGCTGCTACTTGGCGCGCTGCCATAACGGTCCTTGGGGGAAGGATGGAATGATGGCACCAGTGGAGCGATGTACTGACACAGACAGATAACATTTACGACATTAGGATGGGACGGTTTGGTTTGGTTAGGATAAGGCCGCTTCGGTCTACTTGGACCATTGCGCAGCCATGGGATGAAGGAGGAGGGGTAAAGTGGGTCAAAATGGACGCCGACCGGGCAACCGCCCATGGACAGGCCCTTTACTACAGCGCGAAGCTGCGAGGAGCGCCAACGCCATGCAGACGGCCACCACTCCCGGGGGGCAGCTCGAGGCCACCACATGCCCGGTGGCCAGCGACCACCAGACCCGGGGTAACGTGGGCGTGACAAATGATGGAGGATCGGCAGTCGGGAGGATCAAAAGGGATCTGATGGGACGGGAGGTGATCTGGATTTTATAGCTGGGTAGCACCTCTGGGTCCCAGCAGGGCAGAAAGAGCGGAGTACAGCGACCGAGTGGTGCAGCTGGAGTTTCACTAGAGCGCGATGGTGACGATTCGTGGTGGGTGAGACAGGGTTGATAAGATGTCAGCGACCATGCTTGATTGAGATACCAACCGCGGAGGTCAGCAAGGTCAGTAAGACCGTGAGTGTTAACCTTGGCAAGGCGTGATTCATAAGACATAGACATAGACGTATATTTGGGCCATACACAATGAACTTGTGGCTATTAGAGCCCATCGTCATCAGATACAAAATAGGCAGTGGGAGTCAGAGGTGTCATACATACAATACAAACATTAATCGCGCAAGCACAGGTCCGGTCAACGTCTTATGCCCGGTAAGGTACGTGTTAAGGTACGGGTCACGGGGATATGTGTTGAGAAAGAGATGATTATGACATCAGGGCATGTCATGATTACTTTGGAATAATATGCACGCAATAATTTGACATGTCATTATGCCGCGGTATTCATCAATATCATGTCATTATTCTTTTCAGCAAAAAAGGTTAATGACACAATTATACCATTAGTCTGGATATCGTCAACAATATTTTGTCTTAATAACACGAATAGTCAAACTTCCGTGCGAACCAGCGAACAAAATCAACGGAAAAATGTGCGCATTGCCTTATTACAGCATCCAAAATGTTACTTTTATCGACATTCTTTACATTTCCGATTTTTCATTGGAAGAAACTCCTCATGCATGGAATCACTCGGTTCTGCTTCATACGCCTTCGAGCTACTGTGGAACAAGATGTCAAGTCACGGCCGTTCCGAACCAGCAGCTAAGTCAATAAATCCCTGTCACGGTGAGGGCCTCGTCTCATTGATGCCTCATGGATCGTCCACGGCCGACTCGGTACGACGTGCCAGCGGCTGAGGTCTGCCGCCAGTCCCGCCAGCCGACACCAGTAATCTCAGCGGCTCCGTTACCACCGTGATCCCAGTCCGGCTGAGAGACAGTCCGCCAACGCTGACGCCACTGTAATCCCAGTCCGGCGCGACACATTCTTCGGCGGCGTCTCAGCCGGCGCCTCTCCGCCGGCGCCGCCCGCGGCCGCGCGATGCTCCGGTGATCTGATGCCCCTCCAGCTGAGGAAGCTGACCCGGCCCGCGCGCTGCTCTGATGCCCCTCCAGCTGAGGAAGCTGACCCGGCCCGCGCGACGCTCCGGTGATCTGATGCCCCTCCAGCTGAGGAAGCTGACCCGGCCCGCGCGACGCTCCGGTGATCTGATGCCCCTCCAGCTGAGGAAGCTGACCCGGCCCGCGCGACGCTCCGGTGATCTGATGCCCCTCCAGCTGAGGAAGCTGACCCGGCCCGCGCGCTGCTCTGATGCCCCTCCAGCTGAGGAAGCTGACCCGGCCCGCGCGACGCTCCGGTGATCTGATGCCCCTCCAGCTGAGGAAGCTGACCCGGCCCGCGCGCTGCTCTGATGCCCCTCCAGCTGAGGAAGCTGACCCGGCCCGCGCGACGCTCCGGTGATCTGATGCCCCTCCAGCTGAGGAAGCTGACCCGGCCCGCGCGCTGCTCTGATGCCCCTCCAGCTGAGGAAGCTGACCCGGCCCGCGCGACGCTCCGGTGATCTGATGCCCCTCCAGCTGAGGAAGCTGACCCGGCCCGCGCGACGCTCCGGTGATCTGATGCCCCTCCAGCTGAGGAAGCTGACCCGGCCCGCGCGACGCTCCGGTGATCTGATGCCCCTCCAGCTGAGGAAGCTGACCCGGCCCGCGCGCTGCTCTGATGCCCCTCCAGCTGAGCCATTAGCCCGAATTACGCGGCTCGGCTCGCCGCGCACGCAGGCACAAACACGGCGCGTGCGACGCGTCGCTGCCGCCGCAGTCGCTTGCCGCGGCTGATTGCCGCCCGTCAGCGACCCGTGACGCAACAGCTCCACCCGGGACACACACACACACACACACACGGGACACACACACACACACACACACACACACACACACACACACACACACACACACACACACACACACACACACACACACACACACACACACACACACACACACACACACACACACGCGCGCGCGCGCGCGCGGCGGTCAACGGTCGGAGAGCCGCGCCGCATCCGCCACAGTCGCGCCAGATGGCACGCCGCCGCGGAGACAGCACGCACCGAGAGCGTCGCGTTCGCCGCGTCCGCCGTATCCGCGTCACTGGCGCCGCCTGTCCCAACGCCACGCGCCTACTGTCATTCGAACGAATCTGCCGCAGCCGGCTCTAGATTCGCTCGGCGAGAGCAGGTGTGAAGATTTGGGGCACAGCGTGGCACCGCAGATCTGAGTGACCCGTTTCGGGGAGACCGTGATCGTCTCCAGATTCCTGAGACTGACAGAACGACCGTGCAGCGGCGCACGATCATGCAAAGATCACGATCACAAAGATCGAACAAAGCGTCATCCCGCGCGCGTCATCTCCCGCGCGTCATCTCCCGCGTGAAACGCCGACCGCCGCTGGAAATGAGGACGACCGGCGCGGCGGCGCGCGTCGCGCGTCTCGACTGACCGCTACCGAGTCAATAATGGCGCGCCGGCCGGGCCGGCCGGCCTCGGACCCCGGCCTCGGACGGAGCCCGGAGATCAATTACACGGCAATAAACACACCGTTAGCGGGCACTCTGTTTCCGATGATACTACCGAGAGGAGGAGGACTCTGAGAGGGGCTGTGGAGGCGAGACGATGGTGGAGAGACGGTATGTGGTATGTGTTGTTAGCGGGCACTCTGTTTCCGATGAGACTACCGAGAGGAGGAGGACTCTGAGAGGGGCTGTGGAGGTGGGACGATGGTGGAGAGACGGTATGTGGTATGTGTTGTTAGCGGGCACTCTGTTTCCGATGAGACTACCGAGAGGAGGAGGACTCTGAGAGGGGCTGTGGAGGTGGGACGATGGTGGAGAGACGGTATGTGGTATGTGTTGTTAGCGGGCACTCTGTTTCCGATGAGACTACCGAGAGGAGGAGGACTCTGAGAGGGGCTGTGGAGGTGGGACGATGGTGGAGAGACGGTATGTGGTATGTGTTGTTAGCGGGCACTCTGTTTCCGATGAGACTACCGAGAGGAGGAGGACTCTGAGAGGGGCTGTGGAGGCGAGACGATGGTGGAGAGACGGTATGTGGTATGTGTTGTTAGCGGGCACTCTGTTTAAGATCAGGAAAGAAGAGCACTGCGAGAGGCTGTAGAGTATTTCAGATAAGAGTGACCGGAGGAGGATTTGTGGAGAATATAAAAGCAGAATAATAATGGGCCTGTTCCCGTGGCGTCTCTAACCTCCTCCAAGTTGCTCCAACTTGCAACTGTCGTATCCTATTGCACAGACAGTTGCAAGTTGAAGCAACTTGGAGGAGGTTCGAGGAGGTTAGAGGCGCCACGGGAACATCAACAGGCCCACTATGCACGGTATGCGGGGAGTGATTGCTATAGACCGCGGTCAGGTATCCGGCGACAGTACAGCTGTCTGCAGCTGGTTCTCCACGTGTCTCGTCTCTGATCGACTGGCTGGTTCTCCACGTGTCTCGTCTCTGATCGACTGCCAGCCGACGCCAGTTGAGGCCGGAATACCGACGTCACCTCTTTTGTATTAAATAATCGGAACATTACTTATTGGTTTCAAGACAATGCGTTGCGCGTTTACAGATGTATTACAATATTATTATTGACGGGCGATTAATTACGAATTTGTCGGATAGCAATAACAACTGTGTATGTATCTGCTAATACTTTGTCATTTTTAATTCAATTTATGTCACTTTCATTCGAATTATTTTACTCCGTTCTTTTTCGCCGAGGAGCATACAAATACTGTGTATTATGACAGTAAGACGCGAAATGACAGTGTTCTAAAACAAAATCGAGGACAGCCCTCGTTTAATATCACCAGTAAGGCGCCGTAGTTGGCGATGAACGAGCGAGCGCG
This sequence comes from Chirona hameri, assembly GCA_036785665.1. Lineage (NCBI taxonomy): Eukaryota > Metazoa > Arthropoda > Thecostraca > Balanomorpha > Balanidae > Chirona > Chirona hameri. The sequence goes on from JAXIVJ010000586.1 coordinate 185,684, forward strand.
AAGGATATGTATGGATAATTTCAACTCGATCGGGCAAGTAGTTTCTGAGATACAAAAAAAGGTGCGCGCGTGCGCACGTGCAGAGGCACCCACCTTTGACTTGTGGGAAAGTGGGGGGCTGAAAGGTCCCTAACCAAACACCAAATTTGAACACAATCGGCTCAGCCGTTCCAGAGATATAGAATAGGGGTGTGCACGTGCGCACGTGCAAAGCCATCCCATCCCTGACTTGTGGAAAGGCGGCGGCTGAGAGATCCCTAACCACACATCAAATTTGAACACAATCGGCTCAGCCGTTCCTGAGATACATAATAGGGGTGTGCACGTGCGCACGTGCAGAGGCACCCACCCCTGACTTGTGGGAAACTGGCGGATGACAGGTCCCTAACCACACACCAAATTTGAACACAATCGGCTCAACCGTTCCTGAGATATAGAATAGGGATGTGCACGTACGTGCGTGCAGTCACACCACCCCTGAGTTGTGTAAAAGTGGCGGCTGAGGGGTCCCTAACCACACACGAAATTTGCACATACTCTGCCCAGCCGTTGCGGAGTTATCGTGAGAAAATACTTTTCAACACCCCTCACGCGGCACGCGCCACACGCAGTGGTAGTCACCCACATGAGTCGGCACTGGTCTCAAACAGGGTAGGTTAGATGGTGCTTCTAAGCAAAGAAGTCCGCTTGTCAATCGGACGTGTGGTTGCAGATATATGAGCTTCTCAAAAGCGTCGCCACGGGCCGGGTCGGGTCGGGCCGCTCATAATCAGATTTTCCCATACACCACGGAAGGATGAGCGAGCGCTTCGCGCTCGCTCGTAATAATCCTATCCCAAATATGAATAACATCCGCTTGTAGGTACAAGTATGAGATGGGACTGTGTCCATTGCCCAAACTGCTGTATCGGGTCTGTCTGCATATAATTGACCTCCACGGCGCGCTCCGAATCCATGCCAAACGAATTCACACCACGCTCATTAAAGTTGTTTAGACCTGGTTTCGAATGGATTTGGATGTATCGACATCTCACCAGCAGATGGCTGGGTGAACCATTCACCACTCTCTGAACTCAGTCCGCCCTAAAGCAATAACTGCAGCAGGTCCTGCCTACGATGCTATTTATCTTCCCGTATTTGGGTTGGCTAAGCCAGCCATGGAAAGGCAGACCAACTGTGCTTGGTATCACGTTTTCTCGACCAAGCCTATGCACACATTCGTTATACACTCTTGTGTATTTCAGCTGCGTATGTACTGTGAAGAATTAAGATATAGGTAGATACCCGTGTCTGCCTCGCTCTGATTACCCAGACGAGTACAGGACAGGTCAGACGCCACACCGCGCCGCCGCGCCGGTCCGAGTACCGTATCCGCTCGCGCTGGGCGGAGAACGCGCTCTCATGCCCGACACGAGCATTGTTCTAACGCACGCCTGCCCTCAGCTATTATCCACGGCCTATTGAAAGGCAACGAAAAACGTAAATCGCCTAGACTGGTGTGAAATTGTAATTGAAAGAGGCGTATCGTCTGTAGGCAGCAGCACGCCATCGCGGCATTCCACGGCGGCATTTCACGGCGGCATTCCACGGCGGCATTTCACTGCGGTATTTCACGGCGGCATTTTCGCGGCATTTCACGGCGGCATTCCACGGCGGCATTTCACGGCGGCATTCCACGGCGGCATTTCACGCGGCATTCCACGGCGGCATTTCACGCGGCATTTTCGCGGCATTTCACGTCGGCATTTCACGGCGGCATTTCACGGCGGCATTTCACGGCGGCATTCCACGGCGGCATTTCACGCGGCATTCCACGGCGGCATTTCACGCGGCATTTTCGCGGCATTTCACGTCGGCATTTCACGGGGGCATTTCACGGCGGCATTTCACGGCGGCATTTTCGCGGCATTTCACGGCGGCATTTCACGGCGGCATTTCACGGCGGCATTTCACGGCGGTGGCCGCTGGAGCAGGTTTTCAGCAGTATACGTGGGGAGACACCGCCGCCCAGTTACGCTGCACTCAGCTATGAACGGTTGATAAGTGGGCAGTTATGGTCCGCGCTATGTAGGTAGTAAGCGGCCGGTGCGCTGGGCGGCCGCTGGATGTGTCACGGCTGTTAACTGCTGAATGTCGCTTGGGCCGACTGCTTAATATCAGACAATGGTAGGCTGCAGAATCTCCGTATGCACAGGAGTTATTTTAGTAGATGTGATTTTGAATGACTTCTTGTGTAGTTGTAGTTACACGCGTTGTTCACGCTTATCGCGCGCTGCCCCGCATTGTATTTCACACCCCGATATGCTTCTCCGATTTCTCAAAGGAAAAAATTGCAATTTTATAGAAATAATTTCAAGCTCAGTAAAATAAATAGATTACATAATGCTTGTTTACCTTGTGGAAAGTTATCAGGCCTATACAATTGTGTACAGGCGCTTTGCGCATCAATTATTATTAACCACCCGTGGCGCTGGCCCTATTCATAATATCCTCCATAGCAGAGACGAAGGTGACATGTAACACGGAAGGGAAGTATAAGGTGGAAAAAAACAACAGAAACAGTGCCGGCAGAGAGAAGCTACGTGGAGACAGTAATAGTAGGTAGTCCTGAGACGGCAACGAATGAACAAGGCAATAGCGGGGACTGCAACAGTTGATCAAAACACTATCAATGAACCACCAGCGTCAGATCCATGGGCTTCGGAAGCAGGGTGGGGGGGGGGGGGGGGGAAGGGGAGGTCACTCCGACAATCTGACAATGTTGGGGCGTCATCCCAACATTGTCATATTTTAACATTACGCCTATGCATAGATGGGCGTTGCATGGCAAGAATCGACCTCAGAATGCCTCCATCCCCCAACTTTCGGAAAGTGGCGGCGCCCTTGGCCAGACCACTAGTGGGACCGGTTTATATACACATATGTAGTTTAAATATGTAGGTACATGTATACAAAATATCTAGCCCGTCGGCGGAAGCTACTACTAAAGAAGCAGCAACAACAGCAGAAACGTGGATCAGCTACACTGATTGGTGCTGTTGTGACCATTAATACACACCGAACAGATTAACTATCAACAGAACACGACAGGAGGTAATTATGCATTGACCATGACACCATTAAAGTAGCCGTGGATAATGCATTTGGAAACCCTACACAGAACACTTGTGGAAAAATGTCACCATACACCACACACGACAAAAACTGTTGTGATTTGCTCGTTTGCCGGATTGTTGAACACTCTGAGCCTGCAGCACTGACCTGTATCCTGCATGTATGTCCGCCGCTGCTGCCGCCTGCTCCGGTCGTCCCTCGCCGTGCTCACTCACACCGCTCGCTCTGCGCCGCGCATACACGCTGTCCGTCCACCGGCTCGACACCAACTGACGACCGGCGGGCCCCGCTGGCGACGCGTCGGCACCGCGCGCCGAGCACACCCGTCACGCATCGGAGCAGATGGCCCGCCGCCGCCGCAGCCGCCTCAGCCGCCGCCGCCGCCGCCGCCGCCGCCGGGGTCGGGTGTCGTCGAGTCCCGCCGCACCGACGCCCCCGCTACTGTGCTGTGCAGCATGTGCTCTGCGTCACGATTGTGTCATGCGCGCCGCCAATTGGCGTCAGAGCGTGCCGAAAGGCTCAAGTTCGTGTATCGGCGGCAGCGGGGGTGGTGGTGGTGGTGGTGGTGGTGACGGTGGTGGCGGTGGCGGTGGCGGTGGCGGTGGCGGTGGCGGTGGCGGTGGTGGTGGTGGCGGTGGTGGTGGCGGTGGTGGTGGTGGTGGTGGTGGTGGTGGTGGTGGTGGTGGTGGTGGTGGTGGTGGTGGTGGTGGTGGTGGTGGAGGAGGAGGAGGAGGTGGAGGTGGAGGTGGAGGTGGAGGTGGAGGTGGAGGTGGAGGTGGAGGTGGAGGTGGAGGTGGAGGTGGAGGTGGTGGAGGTGGTGGAGGTGGTGGAGGTGGTGGAGGTGGAGGTGGAGGTGGCGGTGGCGGTGGTGGCGGTGGCGGTGGCGGTGGCGGTGGCGGTGGCGGTGGCGGTGGCGGTGGAGGTGGAGGTGGTGGTGGAGGTCGTTTGAGCTCCACGCTGGCGGCGCGTAACGTAACGTAACGTAATGTAACGTAAGGTGCCGTGATGAGGCCGCGGATAGTCGGCCAAACAGACATCTGACTCGGTCGTGACTGCTAGTCGAACACAACAGACGGCGGGAAGTCGGAACCGACCCCCGGTGGTAATATGGTGGTAATAACCCCGGTGGTAACCCCCGGTGGTAATATACACATCCGTTAGTTACGTAAACCCCCACTCGCGAGATGGCCTGCGCGGAGGGCTACGAATAACACTAGTGGTAGCGAACGTTTATTTAGATGAGTGTGACGTCAAGAAATATGGCATTCCAACAAACTCACCCCCGGGGCATTGTTTTGGGAGTCTTGATAATGTATGCATATTTACAAACAATTATGACATGTGAACAGTTACGTTATGACTATGGTGCAGGCTGGCTAGGTATGGTAAGCAAATTGTTTATGATTGTCTGTGCGAATTGCCTGGAAGCTGATGAAGGCTACTGACGTGCCGGAAGCGTCGATTCTGACATCCGATCATAGTAAAACGTGACGGGTGTCGAAGCAAGTTACACATATTGTCCCTAAATTGTCTTAACCCTCGCCCTACGGGAGTTTTTTTTACCTTCGCCCTACGGGGGGTCCTAAAAAGACCCCCCTGTTAACTTCCAAACCAAGCAACATAGAGCAACGCGGTAAGAACTAACATATTGCCTGTCATGTTTGCAATCTAACAGTATGCAATTTTTAGGTTTCGGGTCAACGAGTGACCTTCCAGGTCAAGTGAATGACCTCGATCGACCACGTCCAGAACAGCGATTTTGCTGTCAGAAAAGCTCAAAATGAGAAATTGATAAATGTAAATAAAAAAGCACGTTTCTAGACCAGTTTTGTCTCAGAAATACAGAAAAGATAATTATTTATTCGTATCTGGTCAAAAAAAAACCAAAAAAGTTATAAAAAATGACGTCATAATTTGCTTACACTTAGGGAGCCATCCCTCAGTCAAAAATAGAGATATTTCTTTGAAATTTGGTTTGATTTGTCCATACTGATTTATCTCATATATATTCCGGCTTTTTAACATCTTTGAAAATTGTAATTTTGTGGTGATTAAAAAAACAGTTTTTGTTCATTTTGGGGGTTAAAAACCTAAAATTTTAAAAATCCGAGACTGCCATTTTAAAGAAAAGGACATTTTTAATCTTTGCTTAATTGTGTTTGCAATTTGCTTTAAAACTCTGTTTTCTACGATTTGTCAAACATTTATCGTTTTTTCACCAAGATGACGTCATCAAAACATGATTATTTCCCAAATTTCTCAACCAATTTCAATGAATTTGTTTACAGCATACGTATAATTGTTGTATACTTAGCTACCGTAAATTTCAACAAGATGCGCCGCATGTCTAAGAAGTTATGCAAGAAAAACCCCGGGGGCGAGGGTTAATACCTTGACAGAACGGCATGAGCATTGAGCAAGTTATATATTTACGAAGACACGATTATCCAGCGTTTCACGTATATCAGCATGGACGTTCGCAATACTGAAATTGTCTCTGGAATTCCTGTCAAGTGTCATTTGGAATGTACTACATACAATAAATGAATAAAATGATTTGTGCATATTTTCTCCATAGGAGCCAAATGCGGCGAATTCCATCTGGCATCCAATACAACGTAGATCGATTAGCTTTCATGGCAAAAATGTCATACACAACCTGTCAACCGTGCATTGGAAAACTTATACATTAATGTAAAGGCCACTGGTCAGAGTTATAACATTTCACAACCACAGTATTGATGAATCGATTATCCGTCACTGACACTTTGCTGCATTGTGTCATCAGCCGCCGGATGCATTCATCAGCCGCCGGATGTGTATGCATATGCACATGCATGTATATGCATGCGCATGTATTGTATATGCAATATGCATGTCCGCTTGGCAGGCGGATGTGACTGCCAGCTGCTTTGTTAGCCGCGGCTGAACGTCGGGACGTGTCAGCTGATGGCAGGTTGGTATAGCAGCACGGCTACTGTGACAGTAGGTATAGGTACAGAGACCCGCAGTTGCACGGATACACACTAAGGTCTGGTTTCTTTCTCCTCTAGCGTATGTTTGACGGCGAATTAAGAAGCGACCATATATGCATTCAAACCGCATTACTGAGAGCTTCAAATTTATATATTTTATTTTTATTATATTTATTTAACATCATCGCCGACGGGGTGAACCATTTATGGGCGAAGTCACACCACGAAGTCATATTGACACATTGGCTCACCTTATCCTTTGGCTGCTTTTAAAGGGAAATATTCACATTTTGATCTACTTTTCTGCATTATCGTATGCATCGTGTATGGTATCAAATTGATCAAGTCTCAATTTAAAAATAAGATCACAACTTTTCATATTTCGAAAATTATTTTTTTGGGGGAAATTTAACAAACAAGTACATATACTTCTTTCGGAGTTCATGGTCGGTGTTTTCCCTTCACTATTTGGAAGCGCGACATATCTGGCGCTTTTCTTTCCTTTGATAACGTCTCTGATTGGTCCCTGAAACAAATCACCGACACTAACTAGGTCGCCGTTGCGTGCCCAAGTGAACTTCCGATTTCATTGCTAGTTTTGTAATTGTTTGTTGATTTTTGTGTTGTATAAATTATTATTTCCCATGATAAGCTAAAGCTTAGTGTTGTATACAGCCAGAGACAAAAATATACAAAACGCTTAATGTTGAACACAAATGAACCCATTTAAAAAAATTGAGGGTCACAAGTCGCAACAACTAACTAGGCTGTCGTAGCGTGCCCAAGTTAACTGCTAATTTGGTTAACTTATTATTCAATGTTTGTTGATTGTTAAGGATATTAGGGCACATAATCACAATAGACAGAGTGCAAGACATATTTTCCATACAATTGTGTCAAGAAACAATACGAGACAAGCCCGGAATTCGAAATTCGTTACCAAGTACTTGCAAGTACTGGTCGTTATATGCGTGGAACGCTTATCAACATTGACTTGAAATATCTATCGGTAGGAAAGTATGGAAAAGTATGGTTAAATGGAAAGTATAGCAAATCAACCCAAATACCTCGATGTTGACATTTCACCTGACCGTGACCTGACATGTGACCTTATTTTGAACATTTCACGTATGTGTTACGTGCGTCTAATTGAGAGCTTTCGATTGCTCCCTTGCGCGTCTCGCTGCGGTTATTGGTTCGGAAGATAACGAGGTGGCAGTATATGCCCCCCCCCCCCCCCCAGTTCGGCTGAATACCCCAGCGGGGCGCGGGCGGGACCCTTTTGAAAGTCTGGTGGCCTGATCGAAGGTCCAACTGCGGATCTACGTATACGTAGGTTCACATGATTCACAAGATTTACATGATTGTTTTAATATCCGGGCTAACTACATGTAGCCCGGAGAAGCAAAAAATATATATTGTCGCAACATCGGGAAACTAAGTTGCATACGTGGATAAACAAGGAGCAAAATATTGTGTTACGACAGTTGAGTCGTTCTTATTGGGTCGCGCCAATCCAAGGGGATTATAAAACGTTTTCAGCGTCGGTCACCAATTTTTACGACATTTGGTCTCAAGATCAATTCGAATCTCCTGTTTCCCAGAATCAGGTCCATTTTGACCTTACAGGTCTCCTTCAAGGTCAAATTCAATGTCAAAGGACGGGGGACGCTGTAGCTCCCGAAGTTTGCGTCCGATTGCAACACAAATGGTCTCAAACGATGCCCCGTGCCCATTTCCAGGATGACAAGTAGAGTACATTTGCTCCCCGTGACCTTCAAGGTCAAATGACTGGGAACGCTGTAGCGCCCAACTTTAAGCGCTATCTTGAAAGTCACGGGGCACAACTCTAAGAATGCTTGTCATTCTGGAAATGGAAAGGACGGGGAAAAACACCCCGTCCTTTGACCCTGAATTTTACAAAGGTCACGGGGCTTGACCTTGAAGGTCACGGGGCACAACTCTGAACATTCTTGTCATCTTGGAACTGGGCACAAGGAATCGTTTGAGACCAATTTGTCGCGATCGGACGGTAACTTTGTACGCTATAGCGTTCCCCGTCGTTTGACCTTGAATTTGATCTCGAAGGAGACCAGTAAGGTCAAAATAGACCTGATTTTTTTTTACGCAGGAGGTTCGGTTTGACGTTAGTCCTTAGGACCAAATCGCGTAAAAATCGGTGACCAACGCTGCAAACGTTTCTGTGGAGCTGTGGACATCATGGACATTGGACATTCATCCAAGCTATTTGTAGGCGCCCCGAGTGTGAAAGGTACAATACGTCAACACCTGCAACGCCTCGCCAGGCATATTTAAAAAAAAGTGTAACGGGTATTTCATGGGGTCCAGGCTTCTTCGTAGGCGCCATCCAGGGCGATATCGGGAGTGGGGGAGGGGGGCAAAAGTGTGTTATTGGTTTCGAAGGTCACGGGTGCCCAGTCGCCGTCAGAGGGAAACTGAAGGCGCCAGGGTGCCATCATTCTGAGTGCGCCGGGACACCGCATCGCTTTCGGGCCGGCAAGGTGCCATTCGGGGGCGGTATAATACTTTCCGTGGGTAGCAAGATGCCTTCCGAGGATGGCAAGACATCTTCCGAGGTCGACATAATGCACTTCGAGGGCGGCAAAATGTCTTCCGAGGACGGCAAGATGTTTTCCGAGGGCGGCATGCTGATTTCCGAGGGCGGCATAATGCGCTCTGAGGGCGGCAAGATGCCTTCCGAGGGCGGCAATATGTCTCGAAGGCGGCATGATGCCTTCCAAAAGCAGCATAATGCGCTCTGAGGGCAGCAGGATGCCTTCCGAGGGCGGCATATTACAATCTGAGGGCGGCATAATGTGCTCTTAGGGCGGTAAGATGCCTTCCGAGGGCCACAAGACATCTTCCGAGGTCGACATAATGCACTTCGAACGCGGCAAAATGTCTTCCGAGGGCGGCAAGATGTTTTCCGAGGGCGGCATGATGCTTTCCGAGGGCGGCATAATGCTTTCTGGACTCTGAGGAGGGCGTGATGCCTTCCGAGGGCGGCATAATGCGATCTGAGGGCGGCAACATGCCTTCCGAGGGCGGCAAGATGTCTTCCGAGGGCGGCATGATGCCTAGAAAGAGCGGCATAATGCGATCTGAGGGCGGCAGGATGCCTTCCGAGGGCGGTATATTGGGCTCTGTGGGAGGCATAATGTGCTCTGAGGGTGGCAAGATGCCTTCAGAGGGCCACAAGACATCTTCCGAGGGCGGCATAATGCACTCCGAGGGCGGCAAAATGTGTTCCGAGGGCGACACGATGTTTTCTGAGGGCGGCATGATACCTTCCGAGGGCGGCATAATGCCTTCCGAGGGCGGAGATGTACCTTCTGAGCGCGGCATAATGGGTTGTGCGGGCGGCAAGCTGTTTTCTGAGGGTGCCAGAGTGCCTTTCAAGAGTGTTACGACGCTGTCGGTAGACACAAGGGCGCCCTGGCGGCCTCCCGAGAACGCTACGGCGCCTTGTGCGCCGGCAAATCCTTTGCAAGAACGGCTTCGCGGCGCCTTCGTCGCCGCGGTGTTCGAGGGCGCCGTTTTCTAAGGCAGGGGGCTTCAGCCCCCACGGCCCCTCCCTGGATCCGCCACTGCCCTGGGCCCTGTCGGGCTGTTAGTGCCGCCACAGCTTTTGTGACAGTACGTTACCCCTGTCGTAGTTGTCACGGTTCTTGTGACAGAACACTGTCCAGCTGTCAGACCTGTCACTGCCGACATGACTCCTGTCCTGTGACAGTACTTTACCCCTGCTGGAGCTGCGCTACCCCTGTCGTAGTTGTCACGGTTCTTGTGACAGAACACTGTCCAGCTGTCAGACCTGTCACTGCCGACATGACTCCTGTCCTGTGACAGTACTTTACCCCTGCCGGAGCTGCGTTACCCCTATCGTAGTTGTCACGGCTCTTGTGACAGAACACTGTCCAGCTGTCAGACCTGTCACTGCCGACATGACTCCTGTCCTGTGACAGTACTTTACCCCTGCCGGAGCTGCGTTACCCCTATCGTAGTTGTCACGGCTCTTGTGACAGAACACTGTCCAGCTGTCAGACCTGTCACTGCCGACATGACTCCTGTCCTGTGACAGTACTTTACCCCTGCCGGAGCTGCGTTACCCCTATCGTAGTTGTCACGGCTCTTGTGACAGAACACTGTCCAGCTGTCAGACCTGTCACTGCCGACATGACTCCTGTCCTGTGACAGTACTTTACCCCTGCCGGAGCTGCGTTACCCCTATCGTAGTTGTCACGGCTCTTGTGACAGAACACTGTCCAGCTGTCAGACCTGTCACTGCCGACATGACTCCTGTCCTGTGACAGTACTTTACCCCTGCCGGAGCTGCGTTACCCCTATCGTAGTTGTCACGGCTCTTGTAACAGAACACTGTCCAGCTGTCAGACCTGTCACTGCCGACATGACTCCTGTCCTGTGACAGTACTTTACCCCTGCCGGAGCTGCGCTACCCCTATCGTAGCTCTCACTGCCAGCACGGTCTGATTCCTGTTATCGGTCTGATCGCTGGCGGCTCTGACACGCAGCTCAGTCATCGTCGGGCCTGTCGAAACCAGTCATCGGGCGGCGCGCCAGGCGGGACGGGACTCCCGGCTCCATGGCGTCAGATAAGCTGATGGAGCGCGGTGGATGATTGGGGGTGTTATGCGCGGGATTGTAATTGAGGTTTCTGGTTCGTTCAGTCGCTCGATTTAGACCATGCGGCTAACAGTTATAAAACGGGGTTGTAATCCCACACGGAGTTCTGCTTTTTATTCTACGTTAAAATTACACATATTGTTGTATTTCTTAACAAAATGAAACGACAGATACACAATTCTACCCGTTCCATTGACCAAAAAATTAGCGGCTGTATCATATTATGGGTTTATAAATTAAGAATCTTCAAGATCTGGCGGATCTCTAGACAATAAATAGGAGGTTGATCTGGGATTCCGGTGGATCCCTTGTACAAAAGATAACCGAAAATATTTTATCCGAGTTGATCCCTTGAATTGGTAAAGGGATCCAAGCTCTCACCGAAATCAGGATTAATATTCCAGAAAATTTCCCAGGATACATTTTACTTGGTAGTCATACCAGTGCTAGTGGCGTTGCCACACAATTTTGTGAGTGTGTGTGTGGGGGGGGGGGGGGGGGGGGGCAGGCAGGCAGCCAGGGGGGCAGACCCATAGTGCTAATGTTAAAATCCTGTGATCCTGGAGGGCCCGGCCCATCAGCAACATCGGGGGGGGGGGGGGGGCGTGGCGACGCTACCTGATTCATACACATATCTGTCATGCAATTGGACCGCTTCGCACCGACACAGACCGGGTACACAGAGCACTTGTATTGTGGCGTCACACCGGCCGCAACCAACCGTGCTAGTCCCCGGTTCATCGTCCTTCTCCTCCTCCTCCTCCTCCTCCGACGGCCGCCGGCCTGCTCAGCCGACCTCAGCGAGGTCACGTGACTCACACGTCACGGCGCCCGAGGCACAACGGCCGCCGGACCGGTCACCGAGCCTGACCCGGGCCAGCAGGGCAATGTCATAACAGAAGCAGGCTACACAATGCTACATTTAACGACAAGACAAACGGCGCAGGATATATTGAACCGCTGCTCTGGTCGGTGAGGCGCTCGGTCGGTCGGCCAGTATCACGCAACAGTGGACTTTGCCGGTTCAGAACTCGTATCAAATGCTGCATGATTGCATTTTATT
>JAXIVJ010000587.1:0-15000 GCA_036785665.1 Chirona hameri
ATATTAATATATATAGTATATATGTATATATGTATATATGTATATATGTATATATGTATATATGTATATATGTATATTATGTATATATGTATATATGTATATATGTATATATGTATATATGTATATATGTATATATGTATATATGTATATATGTATATATGTATATATGTATATATGTATATATGTATATATATATGTATATATGTATATATGTATATATGTATACATGTATATATGTATATATGTATATATGTATATATGTATATATGTATATATGTATATATGTATATATGTATATGTGTATATGTATATGTATATGTATATGTATATGTATATGTATATGTATATGTATATGTATATGTATATGTATATGTATATGTATATGTATATGTATATGTATATGTATATGTATATGTATATGTAATATGTATATGTATATGTATATGTATATGTATATGTATATGTATATGTATATGATATGTATATGTATATGTATATGTATATGTATATGTATATGTATATGTATATGTATATGTAAGTATATGTATATGTATATGTATATGTATATGTATATGTATATGTATATGTATATGTATATGTATATGTATATGTTATGTATATGTATATGTATATGTATATGTATATGTATATGTATATGTATATGTATATGCATAGTATATGCATATGTATATGTATATGTATATGTATATGTATAGATAGATAGATAGATAGATAGATAGATAGATAGATAGATAGATAGATATAGATATATATATATATATATATATATATATATATATATATATATATATATATATATATATATATATATATATATATATATATATATATATATATATGCATATACATGTCATAAGTCGATCGAGAATAGCCTCCCACGCTGGCGGACACTATCTACGTGCACATATCCGCGAAAATTATACGAACGTACATCTCAAATATTCTTGCAGTTACCCTCCTCGTTGTTTCTCACCCTGGTTTGATGGTCTCGTCACCACTTGGTTCACTAGTCCAGTGTATTTTTAGTGCTGGACTGCGGCAGAAAGCGTCCCGGTTCCGCAGTCCAGCTGGTAATGGACGATCAATGGAAGACGAGCGATGCGCACAGCTGAATGGCAACTCTGCCTCACAGTTTGTCGTCACAGTGTCTATATGTGGTCACAGTGTCTATGTGTGGCCACAGTGTCTATGTGGTCACAGTGTCTATATGTGGTCACAGTGTCTATATGGTCACAGTGTCTATATGTGGTCACAGTGTCTATATGTGGTCAGTGTCTATGTGTGGTCACATTGTCTATGTGTGGTCACAGTGTATATGTGTGGTCACACTGTCCTATGTGGTCACAGTGTATGTATGTGGTCACAGTGTCTATATGTGGTCACAGTGTCTATATGTGATCACAGTGTCCTATATATGATCACAGTGTCTATATGTGGTCACAGTGTATATGTGTGATCACAATGTCTATGTGTAATCACAGTGTCTATGTGGTCACAGTGTATATGTGTGGTCACAGTGTATATGTGTGGGTCACAGTGTCTATATGTGGTCACAGTGTCTATGTGTGGTCACAGTGTCTATATGGTCACAGTGTCTATATGTGGTCACAGTGTCTATGTGTGGTCACACTGTCTATGTGGCCACAGTGTCTATGTGTGGTCACAATGTCTATGTGTGAGCACAGTGTCTATGTGGTGTCACAGTGTCTATGTGGTGTCACAGTGTATATGTGGTCACAGTGTCTATATGATCACAGTGTCTATGTGTGGTCACAGTGTCTATGTGTGATCACAGTGTCTATGTGTGGTCACAGTGTATATGTGGCCACAGTGTCTGTGGTCACAGTGTATATGTGTGGGCACAGTGTATATGTGGTCACAGTGTATATGTGGTCACAGTGTATATGTGGTCACAGTGTCTGTGGTCACAGTGTCTATGTGTGGTTACAGTGTATATATGTGGCCACAGTGTTTATGTGATCACAGTGGCTATGTGGTGTCACAGTATCTATGTGGTGTCACATTGTATATGTGTGGTCACAGTGTCCTGTGATCACAGTGTCTATATGTGGTCACAGTGTCTATGTGGTCACCGTGTCCTATGTGTGGTCACAGTGTCTAAGTGTGGTCACAGTGTCTATGTGTCTCCACAGCCTACATATGTTGCGGTGGCTATTTGTAGCCACGCTCCACAATGTGATGAATACCTTTTTGAAGAAATATCCTGAAATTGCGCCACATTGTGCTCTCCTATGGTTGGTATGCTGGCCATGCAGTGACTAGTTGCGAACAGGTCATACGTGAAACGTAAACACGTTGATCATTCACAGTTATTTGCGGAACTGGCCACACTAGTGTTAACCAGCGGTCGTCCCGCCAGCATTTGTATTGGGACGCGGTGCCCCGAATCCTACCGCAGCTGACGAATCTAAAGGCGCCAGGGAAAGTTGAAAATGCTTCACAATCTCGCAGGCATTTGAATTTGTCATAGAAACATCACACAGACGCATTCTGTGTACCGGAAGCCCGGATAAATGTCGGAAAGTTAACGCTGTCGTATTGTATCCGTCGCGTCCGTGTGAATGTTAGCATACATTCCAATGTTTGCGTGATCGTATAACATGTTGTATTGCCTCCTCAAGCTCCGTTTCCGTGATCGAGTGACTATACCTCGTTCCGCTCCAAGTTTGCGGCCGAGGCGCTTTAATAATAATATCACGCGAACAAATCTCACGAGGAGTCTTAGGTGCAATTGGAAAATGCAAATGCAAATGCACTGCAAATTGCTGAAAGCGCTTGGGCCGCAAACTTGCAGTGAAACCAAGGCCGTATAAGAGAGTGGAACGAGGTATAGTGTCCAACTGTCGAGCGTTGCCTGGACATCGTTTCATCCAATAGCCGGTGACCTCTGGCGTCGGCGTACGGCGGATCTGCGTTGTCGCCCACACTGGTCCATCGGCCGCCCGTGTCGCCACCGTGGTGACGCACCGCCGGCCAGTAACCAACTCTGACGGCACGTGGCGTGGTAAAGACCACCCGCCGTACGGTGGTAATGGTTTACCCGGCCGGACTTAGCGCGATTGACAGCGTTTCCCTCGGGGACGCACTTTGTGAGGTGTGCCGCCCGGTGCGGAGTTTGGGGAAGAGTACGGTAGATCCGCTTCTCGCACGGGCTGAGTGAATTGGCTTGGAGATCACGGGCAGGAGTAATTGCCTGGACAGGCGCCGGTGCGAGAATTGGGGCGTCAGAGTAATTGCGGCGGGACAAGATTGATAGTTACTAGCGCCTGAACGACCCGCTGAAGAGTTTACCAGAGTCCGTGAGAGCGAGCACCATTAGCGACGTATTTTTGGATGTTCTGAAGGTGTTTGCTTAGGGAGCGAGCTCCATTAGCGCGTATTATCGGATGTTCTGAAGGTGTTTGCTCAGTGATTAGTTTAGGGATTGGAAAGATACTCAGGGATTTGTGAAGCAGTTTACTCTGTATTCACACAGGCTGGAATATATCGTTGCTGCCTGCGTATGCTTGACAGTGCCTATGTATCCTTTAAAGAGCCGCTTGTAATGTTAGCGGGCTGAAACGAGCGGCCAGCGAAGGAAATATCAGCATTTTTCCAGCCCAGCTGCATCCCTGAACTTGTGAAATGGTTAATAGTTTGGAAATGTGTGGATATTTTAAGCCGCATGCGAATATTTTTGGCGATGATTGGACAAGCTCGATGATTCCTAGTTTGATTTTAAAATAAATTGTATCTAGATGATCGAAATGCGCCGCAAAATCTGTTTCGAGAGCCGGGTATGTGTATACGTGATACCAATGTGTATACGTGAGCAGTTATTGGCTACCAATGTGTATACGTGAGCAGTTATTGGCTACCATATTTGTATACATGAGGAGTTATTGGCTGACATATTTGTATACGTGGAACTGCATACACATTCGGATTTCGGAGTATAGCGGTTCACCGCTATACTCCGAAATCCGAATGTGTATGCAGTTCCACGTATACAAATATGGCAGCCAATAACTCCTCATGTATACAAATATGGTACCCAATAACTGCTCACGTATACACATTGGTAGCCAATAACTGCTCACGTATACACATTGGTAGCCAACTGCAACTGCTGCTAACTGCTCACGTTTACAAATATGGTAGACAATAACGGCATCGGCCTAAATCTAGCGTAAATTGTTTTCCTGAAGCATGTTGATTCTCAGCCGACTACTGTCTAGTTAGATATTGTTTCAGTTAAATGAGTGTGGAAAATTTCGAGCGGAAAGTTGGTCTAGCAGGTGGGAGCAAGTTGGCAGCTCCCAAGCGGCTCTCAACTCGTCCGAATTAAGCCCTGGTGAGTTTTTAGTGGCTACAAATGCCGTCACGCCTAGTGTATTGATCCAGTTAGTTGCAGCCTTGTTGGCTCCAAACCGTTCAACTCGGCCTGTGCGGAAGCGTAAATGGAAAGGGCACGGAGTCTTGACGTGAAATATGCAAGACGGCTAATTGCATAGCGCGAAAACTGCTCATATATGTAGTGGACGCTACGGACAAGTGGGATCGGCTTTGTTATTGTTTTTGGATCGGCAGTTTATTGATATTGAAAATTCCACGACAGATCGACCAGCGGTGCCTGACACCCCTATGTCCCTGGTACTAGAGTTCCTTTGTCCTAAATTGAGCTACCCCTTAGCCCTAACAGTTAACCCCAGACATATTTGTGATTGCATAGCGCAGTGGTTGAGAAGTTCTATTTTACGGCATTTTCGAAAGGTGTTCCCGCAACATTATCTGTATTGCTTGTATCTCAGTGATAGACCAAAATATATAGCTGTATTTTTCTGATAACTTTCCTAATCAGAAACAAGAATAAATGTGTTTTTTCTGCTTCCAAAAATCAGTTTTGTATCATTATCAAACTGTGACGCAATGGCATCACACTTCGTGACGTCCCGTTTCTCCTAGTGCATTAACTTCAAATATGTAATATAGTTAAATACATAGTTTCAAAAGGAAATGATTTCCTGTGTTAGAGTGCATCAATGGCACATACGACTGTAGCTGCAGCTCTTGATATCCTTGCCTTTTGCTCGTCTAGCTCAATAACTGTTGGATGTATGTCGCCCGAAGTTTCAAGTTGGGTATTTACGTTCCATTTTTCATTCTCATTTTTTCAACGTTTAATTTTTCCCTGAGGGGTGCCTGGAGTGATACGATATTTTCCCACTTTCTTATTGACATGCCTCATTAATACGCGAACACTTATTTTGGTACACCTCTGCTCAGGAGTAATATATCGCTTGGTGGCTAAGACCAGTGGCGGATCTAGGTTTCGAGATTGGGGGGGGGGGGCAAAAATTTAGCTCCGTTTCGTCAGCGAAAAGTTGTTGACCAGGGAGGGGGTGGCGTCGGATCGTCAGCGAGAAAAGTCTTTGAGCGGGGGGAGGGGGCGTCGGGTCGTCAGCACGAAAGTTCCGTTGAGCGGGGGAGGGGGTACATCTCGCCTTCCCGGAACAAAAATCACAACCTCCCGGAACGGTTGGGGGGGGGGGAGGGAATATGCATTTGCCTACCGATTTTTCGTTTGGGGGTGGGGCAATTGGGGCATTCCAGAACAGATCGACCAAAACCATCTCTAAATAACACACTATATCTCGTATTTCGATAAAACTACGTGTCTGGGGTTATCTGGGCTGTTGACTCACGCTGTGAACTTTTCAGCCTCGTCCGTCAAATGGTTTTCGAGTTACAGTCTAGGGAAACTTTGTAATGTCAAGCAAAACTCGAATTTTCAGCGGACAATATCTCCCATCTAAATCAGTAAAACGCCTTAATCGGCGGTAACCGAGCGGTATCTGTTGCTTCCCCGGGGAAAACTACATAAAAAAGTTGTATTACATTTGTCATGATCTCCTTTCTCGAATCCGCCAAATGGAGTACGTCTTGAGCGCTGCATGCTTCATCGTATACATTAATGCTAGATAAATCGAGCCATTTTTTTACCAGTAAAACGCCTTTTTGGGCGATGACCGAGCAGGCGCGCTCTGGTAAAGCTAAAACAGGTTTGACATATGAAACGGTACGGGAGCACACGTGGTAGTAACACAGTCCTTTTAGTCCTTTTAGTCCTCCATAAAAATTGCCAGGCCTCCATGCATGCCAACATAAACATTAAGTTGTATTAAATTGTTCATGATCTCCTTTCTCGAATCCGCCAAAAGGGAGTACGTCCTGACCGCTGCATGCTTCATCGTATAAATTAATGCTTAGATCAATAACACGATTTGTGTTCATTTCGACGTTTGCGTGTGGTACCACCACGCGCTGTGGTACCACCTCTATCAGAACGCACCATACCAAAAACGAAATTGATTTGATGGTCCTATCCAATGGTGAAACCCCGATCTCAATCAGAGCAGTGGTTGCAAAGTTATTAGCTTCCGAAAGCGTCTGTATGGCCGGGTCGGGCTGGGTCAAATGTAAATTTGGTTGACGAGAAACCTCACAGGCGCTTCGCGCCCGCTCGGTAATCAATCATTATTTTTGTTCATTTCGACGTTTGCATGTGCCACGCGCTGTAGTACCACCCCTATCAGAACGCATCATACACAAATCAAAATTGATTTGATGGTCCTATCCAATGGTGAAACCCCGATCTCAATCGGAGCAGTGGTTGCAAAGTTATTAGCTTCCGAAAAGCGTCTGTACGGCTGGTTCGGGCCGGTTCATATGTACATTTGTATAGTAAGTTGACGAGAAACCTCACGGGAGCTTCGCGCCCGCTCGGTAATCATGAGAGTCATATAAACCTATATACCAGTACAACGCCTTTTTGGGCGATGGCCGAGCGGACGCCCTCTGGTAAAGGTAAAACAGGTTTGAAATATGAAACGGAAAGTGAGCACACGTGGTAGTAACACATATTCCTTTTAGTCCTTTTGATCCTCCAGAAAAATTTCCAGGCCTCAATGCATGCCAACATAAAAAATAAGTTGCATAAAATTGTTCATGATCTTTCTCTAATCCTCCAAAAGGGAGTACGTCCTGAGCGCTGCATGCTTCATCGTATAAATTAATGCTTAGATTAATAAAGCCATTTTTGATCAAGAATTATTTTTGTTCATTTCGACGTTTGCGTGTGCCAACTGCCACGCGCTGTGGTACCACCCCTATCAGAGCGCACCATGCCAAAAACAAAATGGATTTGATGGACCTATCCAAAGGTGAAAGCCCGATCTCAATCGGAACAGTGGTTGCAAAGTTATTAGCTCCCGAAAAGCGTCTGTACGACCGTGTCGGGCCGTGTCGGGCCGTGTCGGGCCGTTCGGGCCGGGTCAAATGTAAATTTGTCTAGTAAGTTGAGGAGAAACCTCACGGGCGCTTCGCGCCCGCTTGGTAATCACCAGAATCATCAGGAACAATAGATTATTATGATGTAATCATTTTTGGAAATTCGGAAATTTTGCTATTTCAACACGTGATCTCAGGTCAAATCACGTGATTTTATAATGTGGACTTTTAAAATTCGGATTTTTTTTCCATACCAGAATGGACATCGATGCATAAACCTTCGATGTTTAAAAAGTTGGTATTAGTTTTTTTCTTCTAAATATGATATTTATATTTTGTATATGGAAAATAATGTTCACCTAATGTCTTTGGTAATAACTTTGCACGTAATTCTGCTAGAGAGCTCAATTAAACGGCATTATGCTTGGGTATCTCGTCGACCAGCTTTCAATGATACACATCAGCCCTGTAGTCGCTCTGTGACCTCAAGATCACGTGACCAGAGGTCACCCGGTGCAGTCCACGTCAGATCGACCAAACCATAACAGCCTACTTCTCACATTTCGATTGAACTAGGTGTCGGGGGTTATCTGGGCCGTACATTCACGCTGTAAAATTGTCAGCCCCGTCCGTCGAACGGTTTTCGAGTTATAACCTCAGGCATCTCTTTAATGTCGCACAAAGGTTTAATTTTCTTTCTGGCGATATATATCGGGATATATCCTATAAATAATTCAAATGATATAAAACTATGTATCATCAGAATCGTCATGAAACACAAATTAATGTAATGTAGTAGTCTTGTGTGAGAACTCGAATGGAAAAGTGTCGAAATTTTGGCATGTGACCTCAGGTCAGGCCATGTGACTTCGTTATGTTCTCAGTTAAAATTCGTGGTGCCCAAACAGCGTATTATCTCAGTATTGCAAGACTCAAAAATGATTTTTTTTACAGGTCGAACCCCACTTTTTTTATTTTTTGATGCGAAAGGACATCAATGAAGCTCAAATCTTCATCAGACGGAAATTTTCATTTCAGTTTCCAACAGGTCAAGGTCACGGCGCAAAAAGTAGCTCACGAAATCACGTGACAAAACAAAATCGAAACTCCGTGATTGCCAAATTGTTCTTCGACTAATCCTGATCCAAACAACAACAAAAAGTTTATCAAAATCGCTTTTTTAGTCTCGGAGTTATTGGTCGTCAAAATTAGGCCTGCATAGTGAACTTGGGAAGATACGGAAGGCCGTATGGCGTATATTGGAAAATTCATTTTTTTTTTTGGGTCACCACCAATGAATTCCCCGCCCTTGAAACCCCCAATGCACTACTTTTTAAGAAAATCAAAGATGTTGCCCAGTTTGCCCAGTGCCCAGCAATTGCCCAGTTTGCCCAACCGTAGATCCGCCACTGGCTAAGACAGCACGACATCCTACAAATATCGTCCTGTCTAAAAAAGCGTGCTGTCTGAAAAAGCGACGATATCCTGAAAAGCCGCCTGACGTGTCCGTTGTGTGCCCGGTTGGGATAAGGGCTGCCTACACTGTCTTTCATTGGATCTTCATGACTTCTTGTTGCAAGGAAATACACGATGCTTATCGGGTAGATGCCCTTCTTTCTCTACTTCATATGGCGAAAGCATTGGATGTCTATGGTGTCTTTGTCAGCCTAATGTTCGGTAATGCGCGTCATTGGGCCTCGCCCAGTTTTCCGTAATGCACTCGTGTACATCCTCCACGCGACATTGTATAGACTACGCTGTGAAGTTCGGGTCTACATATGCCAACACTTTTCGCAGAGGATTTTCACTATAATGTAATAATGGTAATATATTCCATTTATTAAAGCGGTGTGTGAGGCAAGTTTAATTCTTGCCTTACTCACGTCGCTTTAATAGATCACGTCACCTCTAAGCTCCTAATTTCTCTTCCGTGGCTACATAATCCATGCCGTTATCCTCGGTGTATCATCATGACAGCAACGTTAATATGACTTATGTATTTCTATCTTTGCGCCCATTAGTAACATTTGTAAGCTCACTTTTCCAACCAGTTGACAAGTGCGAGCTAGACCTTATTATTGTATTGGTGAACATTGCTTTCCCATTAAAATCAAAGCGCCAGCGGAAGAGCTATATCTTCATATTTGAGGTTCATCTTTAACATCGGTATGCTGCAGAAATAGTTGTATTTTTGCATCATGCAGGGTGCAAAGATGCAGTTCGAGATTTGAGTTTATTTTCATGTTGTCAAATATGAAGATATGAAATCCTTCTAGTTTTCTCGGGCAGATAGAAATATCTTGCTTCGTGAGTGCCACAGCAACAACCCTATTGCCTTCGGTACTCGGTTTTTGCTGGGCACTCACTCAGCAAATTTCCCTGTTCTTATCTTCCCTGGAAAACTCGAAAGAGTCGATATATCTTTATCCAGTGGCAACAGCAAGCCTGCTGGCGCAGCCTTACCGTGCTAGTACTGCGTTTACACTTTATCAGGCTTCTGCCAAGAGGTATTGTCTATTAAAAAACATTCTAGCGATTTTTGGAATATTCCAAATTCAATGGCTTGTCCTAACCTAACTATTGACTCGATGTCAAATCGTGTGAAATATCGGAGACAGAAAAGCAATTATCTTTAGAATGTTTTATTTTTCAGCGTTTTATTTTTTCAGCGTGTTTTATTTTTTCATTTCTCTTATAGTTCACGAGATAAAGACGGCTTTGTTGAGGACACCTGAACCTGCAGTGGCCTCTGGGTGACCTCAACATTGACCTAACATTGCCTGACCTAAGTGTCTGAAATACTTTAGATAGAGCTTGTCACGGGCTATCCAACGCCGTATTTCGCTTGTTGCATAATACAACTGCTCGAAGTTGGCGCGGACCCCCGCCGGTGTGCGGGTTTAAGTATTGACATCTGACATTTGGCATTTGATTGGTTAGGCACTTCGGCCTGCTCAGGCCATTTCGTCCCGTATTGTGCTTTGGTCAAAAGTTGTTGGTGAATAGGTATTTTTCATGAAAAAGCGGCATATAATATAACAACATTTGACGTATTTATAGACGAAAAACACGAAATTTTATGTTTTTGTTTGAAAGAACATTGATTGCCCATAAAAATGATATTGTCAAAACATGGAATTTAAAATAGGTAAGTTACCAAATAGGTACCAAAAAAAATATACATAAAAAATATGCAAAATTATGAAGCTTTTACCAAATGAAAACTAACAACACCATGTTGCAGAAGGACTCTTATGCATGCTAATGATATATAATTTATATATATATATATATATATATATATATATATATATATATATATATATATATATATATATATATATATATATATATATATATATATATATATATATATATATATATATATATATATATATATATATATATATATATATATATATATATATATATATATATATATATATATATATATATATATATATATATATATATATATATATATATATATATATATATATATATATATATATATATATATATATATATATATATATATATATATATATATATATATATATATATATATATATATATATATATAATATATGTATGTATGTATGTATGTATGTATGTATGTATGTATGTATGTATGTATGTATATATATATATATATATATATATATATATATATATATATATATATATATATATATATATATATATATATATATATATATATATATATATATATATATATGTATGTATGTATGTATGTATGTATGTATGTATGTATGTATGTATGTATGTATGTATGTATGTATGTATGTATGTATGTATATATATATATATATATATATATATATATATATATATATATATATATATATATATATATATATATATATATATATATATATATATATATATATATATATATATATATATATATATATATATATATTTATATATTTATATATTTATATATATATATATATATATATATATATATATATATATATATATATATATATATATATATATATATATATATATATATATATATATATATATATATATATATATATATATATATATATATATATATATATATATATATATATATATATATATATATATATATATATATATATATATATATATATATATATATATATATATATATATATATATATATATATATATATATATATATATATATATATATATATATATATATATATATATATATATATATATATATATATATATATATATATATATATATATATATATATATATATATATATATATATATATATATATATATATATATATATATATATATATATATATATATATATATATATATATATATATATATAATATATATATATATATATATATATATATATATATATATATATATATGTATATATTGCGTCATAAATTCACGGTGATATAAGCTCACAAATATTGACCTGCAACATGACCTTGCAAAAGGCCTGAGGCGATATATCCTTAACCGCTGCTTAGATTGCGGTAAAACTTTCACAGCTCGTTTCAGCACCACAGATAACCCCATTTACCAATTTTGGCAAAAATTGGTGGCATGATGTGTCACCCCTTGGTCGATTTGTCGTGGGAATGATCCGTAAATTTATAGGCTTAAAGTCTGTTTATAGGCTTACGGAGTGTATATTCTGTTTGCGTAACGCAGCTCAGAGGACCTGTATTTGCCGTACGAACTCATCGCTGTATGTTGCCTGCGTTCATCATCCCGATGTTTGTCGGCTGGTTTCCTCGGTGTTTTGACGCCTGCTCGTCTCTATGTTTGTCGTCGGCGTATCGCGGTGTTTGTCTCCTGGGGCATTTCACGCTAGATCAACCAAAAAAGAGAGCAAATTAACACCATCATATTGTATTTCTCCCTGTAATTTGGTCTAGAGGGTTATCATGGGCGGGGAAGCTAGCTGTGCCAACAAAACAAATTATCCTAGTAGCGGTTTTCAAGATATAGCCTCGGGCACTTTTCGGAGGTCACTCAGCAGGCCTACATTTGGCGGCTCGTAGGTCACAAACCATCATAGTTACGACACCAAACCTGTATATTGAAGAAACTTGCATTGAACCGAGGGACATTTTTGCAATCTCGGATTTGTTTATATTATTTTTTGGACACGTGACCGCTTGACCTATTTGTTGATGAGTGACCAGGACAATGCCTCAATTGAAAATCGAATTTCCGTTTGAAGAAGATTCAAGCCTGGTCAATGTTCTATCAGATAGACAACTAAAACAAATGGCTGTCGGCCTCCAAATTGGATTTTTGAGCCTCCTATCTCCTAATATGATAGATCGACAAAAAAAAAACTATCATATTTAATTTCTCTCTTTATTTTGGTCTAGGGGGTTATCATAGGCGGGGAAGCCAGCTGTGCCAACGAAAAAATAATCTGAATAGCGGTTTTCAAGATATAGCCTCGGACACTTTTCAGAGGAGAGCCTTCTAGAGTCGATATTGGGGGACTCAAAAATCTTATTTGGAGGCCGAAAGCCATTTTTTTATTTGTATATTTGGAAGAACATTGACCAGGCTTGAATCTTCTTCAAACGGAAATTCGACTTTCAATTGAGAAATTATCCTGGTCACTCATAAAATAGGTCAAGCGGTCTCGCGTCCAAAAAAAAATCCGAGATTGCAAAAATGTTCCTCGGTTCCATGCGAGTTTCTTCAATATATAGGTTTGATGTAACTATGATAGCTTGTGAAGTACGAGCCGATAAATGTAGCGAGCCGCTGAGTGACCTCCGAAAAGTGCCCGAGGCTATATCTTGAAAACCGCTGCTCGAGATCATTTTTTCGTTGGCACAGCTGGCTTCCCCGCCTATGATAACCCCATAGACCAAATTACAGGGAAATTAAATATGATGGTGGTTTTTTGGTCGATCTATCTATTCTATTAGGAGGCTCAAAAATCCTATTTGGAGGTCGAAAGGCATTTGTAGTTGTCTATCTGAAAGAACATTGACCAGGCTTGAATCTTCTTCAAACGGAAATTCGACTTTCAGTTGAGGAATTGTCCTGGTCACTCATCAAAAAATAGGTCTAGCGGTCACGTGTCCCAAAAAATCTGAGATTGCAAAAATGTCCCTCGGTTCAATGCAAGTTTTTTCAATATACAGGTTTGATGTAACTATGATGGTTTGTGAACTACGAGCCGCCAAAAGTAGGCCTGCTGAGTGACCTCCGAAAAGTGCCCGAGAGTATATTTTGAAAACTTCTATTCGGATATTTTTTTCGTTTGCACAGCTGGCTTCCCTGCCTATGATATCCCCCTAGACCAAATTACAGCCAAAAATAAAATATGGTGGTGTTATGTCTTGGTCGATCTATCGTGGAATGCCCCTCCTGCTGTCCTGCAGCTCGGCCTCCGCTCGCCGCCCGGCGGCCGTCTCGTTATTTGACCTCGTTACACGTCCGTCCCGACACCGATTAGTGCTGCTCTCCGCCTCCGGTCGCGGTAGATTAGTGCTGCTCTCCGCCTCCGGTCGCGAGAGATTAGTGCTGCTCTCCGCCTCCGGTCGCGGTAGATTAGTGCTGCTCTCCGCCTCCGGTCGCGAGAGATTAGTGCTGCTCTCCGCCTCCGGTCGCGGTAGATTAGTGCTGCTCTCCGCCTCCGGTCGCGGTAGATTAGTGCTGCTCTCCGCCTCCGGTCGCGGTAGATTAGTGCTGCTCTCCGCCTCCCGTCGCGGTATATTAGTGCTGCTCTCCGCCTCCGGTCGCGAGAGATTAGTGCTGCTCTCCGCCTCCGGTCGCGGTAGATTAGTGCTGCTCTCCGCCTCCGGTCGCGGTAGATTAGTGCTGCTCTCCGCCTCCGGTCGCGGTAGATTAGTGCTGCTCTCCGCCTCCGGTCGCGGTAGATTAGTGCTGCTCTCCGCTTCCGGTCGCGGTAGATTAGTGCTGCTCTCCGCCTCCGGTCGCGGTAGATTAGTGCTGCTCTCCGCCTCCGGTCGCGGTAGATTAGTGCTGCTTTCCGCCTCCGGTCGCGGTAGATTAGTGCTGCTCTCCGCCTCCGGTCGCGGTAGATTAGTGCTGCTCTCCGGTCGCGGTAGATTAGTGCTGCTCTCCGGTCGCAGTAGATTAGTGCTGCTCTCCGCCTCCGGTCGCGGTAGATTAGTGCTGCTCTCCGCCTCCCGTCGCGGTAGATTAGTGCTGCTCTCCGCCTCCGGTCGCGGTAGATTAGTGCTGCTCTCCGCCTCCGGTCGCGGTAGATTAGTGCTGCTCTCCGCCTCCGGTCGCGGTAGATTAGTGCTGCTCTCCGCTTCCGGTCGCGGTAGATTAGTGCTGCTTTCCGCCTCCGGTCGCGGTAGATTAGTGCTGCTCTCCGGTCGCGGTAGATTAGTGCTGCTCTCCGGTCGC
The DNA here is from genome assembly GCA_036785665.1 of Chirona hameri. NCBI lineage: Eukaryota > Metazoa > Arthropoda > Thecostraca > Balanomorpha > Balanidae > Chirona > Chirona hameri. The sequence continues at coordinate 14,714 of JAXIVJ010000587.1, forward strand.
AGTAGATTAGTGCTGCTCTCCGCCTCCGGTCGCGGTAGATTAGTGCTGCTCTCCGCTTCCGGTCGCGATAGATTAGTGCTGCTCTCCGCTTCCGGTCGCGATAGATTAGTGCTGCTCTCCGCCTCCGGTCGCGATGAGCAGCACGCGGGCAATGGCCGGTCGTCGAGCCGCCTGGTGTGCCGTCCGCGGCCGCCTCCGCCGCCGGAGACTGCGCGACGAAGGCAGTGGAACGATGGGATAACGCCACGACGAACTGGGGAGAGGGTTTGGCCGCCGCTTAACTTGGC